>JAUEKU010166000.1:0-11744 GCA_032274805.1 Gypsophila paniculata
GTCCATCGGCACATCCAGAGAATGGCCGCCGGACACTATGCTACCCCAGGAATAACCTTGACTGACCTCCTTCCGTTTCAAGGGCGGCTCAGATTGCTCGGCCACCGCCCCAAACGAAACAGCTCTAGCTGACTGTTTCAGCCGTCGGGGAGGGGATGGAGTGCCAGCCGCCGTCTGCGTTACTGCCTGAACGACGGTCACATCCCCCGGGGCAGGGTCCGCCGTCGCCGCCGCTTTCGACGACGAACCTTTGCCTCTATCCGACGCTTTACGTTGTCGGTGGGCTGTAGGAACCGGCACTTTCTTCAAGTTCATGTTCATGATCTCGCGAAGGGTCTTCTTCCTGTCTCGATCCCTGATAGCCGGGGTATTCGTCAACGAATTTGGTTCAGGATCCAAACCTATCCTGAAAAGTTCGTCCTCGATATACTCGTTGGATACCCCTATAATAGAAGATGAGCAAAAATCAACAGATATATAAAAAGATAGAAAGAAAGAATATGTGCTTGAACAAAAGGTGACCGGCCCCGACATACCTTTAGGGACGGCCGGGACCAGTCCGGCCCTACTTAAGTAAGAATCATTAAAAATGACTTCGCCCGGAGGAAGCCATGTTTCGGGCGTCCGACTATCGCCCGAGCCGATGGCTTGGAAGTATTCGACCGTCTTTCTCTCGCCGTCGTTGAGCACAACGTCCGAGGCTCTCGGCATGCGAGCCCTCAAGTAAACGGCCTCGAAGTGCCTGTGGACATTCAGCTCCAAGTGCGACGGAAAGGCCAATGTAGAGGGAGAGCGGACAAAGAGAAATCTCTCTTTCTACTCTTTGATCGACGTCTTCTTCGGGTACGCCGTCATGTACTCGGTCTTAGTGATGAGGGACCATTAGCCTCTCGCCGCTCCTTGGCCCTCTTTCAGGTGATGCATGGCCCGAAAGACGTCAATGGACAGGGGAACCACTTAAATATACACGTCCAGACGAACGCCACGATCGTCCGGATGGCGAAGGTGTTCACTTGGCAAATAGCCACGTTCCCCCAATTGAGGATCTCCTCGATGAACGGATGTAGGGGGAAACGGAGGCCGAACTCCATATCTTTTAGAAAAACCGTATGCAATCGTGGTAGGATGACAAACAGATTCATTCGACCCTGGGACCAGAAACTCCCACCCGGCTGGGAGGTGATAGTGCCGTGCGGCCACCCGGGCGCCATCGTTCTCGATCATCATTTTTGCCCAGGCAGGGTCAACCCTTGTCTCCAAAGGGACCTTGTACACTGCCCACTCAAGGTCGCGGCCCGACGTCGAAGTCGTTTCCCAAACTGATTGATGCACGGCCTCCGGTTTCCTAGGCTCATCAGCCTCAGGAGAGGCCCTACGAGTCTTCAACGAAGACAACCTAGGCCCCACGGGCACGGGAGAGGCACTACGAACCGTCGCATCTGATAGCTCATCCGACGAAGTACCAAAACCCGACGGAGTAGCGACAGAACTAACGGAGTTACTTATGATTTACGAAAGAATAACAAAGGTTCAAGGAAGGATGGGAACGAAGGAACTAAGTAATTTTTTCGGATAAGAACGGAGGAACGTGAAGAACATTAGGGCTGAAGAACAAGATTTTCTAGAGAGAGAGGGAGTGTGTTGGGCAAATGAGGTCTTCGAATGAGAACTCCAAGGTATTTATAGGGATTTTGTGCACAGTACATAGGCAGATCTACACCGTACACGTGTCATCCATCCGTTGCTATATCGGCACAACCAACGAGGTATCCGACTCCTGAGCTCCTAGATCTGGACCGTACACGTGTACCGCGCCCTCTGACACATTATCACAGTGTTAGGGTTTAAATTTTGAAGTACCAAGACCACTCTCCGCTCTCCTCAATCTCGACGGCCAGTAATAGAAACATCCAACTCCTTGCCTCGGAATAAGAAAGTTGTCTGGGGGCAAATTGATGGGGCATGTTCCTCCAGCGGCCACATGCTTGGCCGACGAGAGGTCATGTCACAGAATTATGATGATGACGAAAGTCGATCTGACTATATCACGAAAAGAACGAGCGCCGGCCAGCCACTGGCCGGCAGACTACAACGACTACCAAGAGCATCAAATAAGCCATCATCGGACAACGGAGTCCGATGCTCTCAATCAATCAACAGCCTTCGTCACTATCGTCCAAGACAGGTGATCAGAGAGCGCCAACGAGGACATCTGTGACCGCCGGCCAGGAACCGGCGGACCATGGAGCAACGGCCAGCGACAGCTGGCACAATACGACAAAGAGAACCAGAGCACTACACGACAAACGTGTAATCCTCTATATATATATGAGACCATATCTTCATTTACAAGTAAACTTTATCTCTCTAAAAAAAGACTACTTATATCTCTAGCATTCATAATCCAATTAATTGCTGACTTAAGCATCAGAGGAGGTTTCTTCGGTCCCCCCGAGGCTAGGTTTGTTACGCGTGCAGGGAGAAGGCGTTGGACACCAACACATATTCCGCCATTCAACGTAATTCATTGTCTCGAGTACAAAGCCTCAATTTTTACCCGAAACAATTTGGCGCCGTCTGTGGGGAACAAACAACAAGTTTGACACGCAACACAAAAATTTAAATACAACACAAAATGGCCAGAGACGGTAAGGACGCCCACTAAAGTAGTACTGGACTGAGTAACACGTAAGCGGTCACACCGGGGGGTGGCTCAATATGTGACGGGTTAGAACTCACCCCGGCGAGCGAGAAAAAAATTTACGACTTCATCCTGGCTCTAAAGGAGCAGGAAGCAACGGAGAAGAAGAGGAAGCGTGGGGTGCCTTCAATGCAAACACTCTCCTCAGAAAGTGAGAGCAAGACCATGCCTGACGACGGAAAAGACGACGTTTACACCTCTCACACTGAGAACGAGGTGCCAAATAAAGTGAATATTCCGACGTCACTCCGCAGCCGCATTCAGAAGAACCAACGCCCTCCACCGTCAGGAGCAAAAGTCCTAGTGAACTCACCCCTCAGCTCAAACATCCTCGAGTTCGTCGTGCCCAAAATGAAGATCCCAACTGCGCAGTTCAATGGCACCGGCGACCCTAAGGAGCATCTGGCTAGTTTTGAAAGTTACATGTACATGTACGAAGCAGCCGACGCTGCATGGTGCAAAGTCTTCCCAACAACTCTGACCGGCCTCGCAAAAGCTTAGTTCCGTAGCCAACCCACAGGGTCTATCCGTAGCTACGTCGAGCTCAGCAAGAAATTCTATGAGCTATACGCCGAAAACCGGCGTAGGGAACGCTCAACGACGAAATTGTTTACCGTCAGACAGAAATAAGAGGAAGGTTTGAGGGACTTCCTTAAAATATTCGACCGTGAGTGTCAGCAGGTTCAGAACCTAGACCCTCACATGGCCGTGTTCGCTATAACACACGGAGTACAACGCGGGCCGAAGCAGAGCAGCCTGATACGGAACCCTCCTATCTCGATAACCGAGGTAAGGACAAGGACCGAAAGGTATATCCGCAAAGAGGAATGCCGTAAGACTTTTGAGGCCAAAACAGAGATGGTCCACCCCAGATATGAATCATCTAGGACGGACACAGGCAGAACAAAAAGACCGTTTCAGCAAGGGAAACAGAAGAAGATGGGACATGGTGGTTCGACCACGACCTCCGGCAGGCCGCATAGAAAGAAGCCTCATCTAACATACGATTATTACACCCCGCTGAATTGGCCACGGGCTGAATTCTTCGCCCTGACAAGAGACGATAAAAGGTGGAAGCAGCCGTCGCCGATACAAGCAACTTATGTGAATAAGAATCTATGGTGCGAATACTACCGTGCGGCAGGACACACCACCGATCAATGTCGAAACCTGAAGAACGACATTGAGGAACTCGTTCGAAGGGGGCACCTCCGAGAGTTCACAAGAAAGCCCGATTATAAGGGCGGCAAAGGAAGCAGCAAAGTGGGCGGCGGACACAAAAGGGCTGGAGAAATCCTCATGGTGATCGGAGGGGACGAGAACGGAGTCACCAATAGAGGACACAAGTCCCACCTCCGTTCCCTCTCACATCAGATCTTATACTCCGCGCCAAAGAAGCCGCGCGCCACCAAAATACCTGATCTGGTGGTGACCGCGGAAGACTACAGCCGTGTAGCCTACCCCCACAACGATCCTCTTGTAGTTCCTCTCGACATCGGCAACCACCTGTGCACTGATGCTTGGTTGACACGAGGGCATACACGAATCTCCTTTACAAGGAGGCGTTCGACAAGCTCGGCCTGGAATTCCAACACTTGAAACCAACCACAAACGCCCTATATGGATTCGCCGGAGCATGGATGATGCCGCTGGGAAACATCAAATTGTCTGTCACAGTTGGAGAAAGGGACGCTGCAAAGAGTGTCATCGCGGAGTTCGTTGTTATAGATGCTCCCTCGGCCTATAACGCCCTAATTGGGCGGATAACGCTCGACGAGATACATGCAGTTGTCTACGTCAGAGCGCTCAACCTAGTCTATCTGTCGGACACATTGACGGCAAAGATGATCTACGGAGATTAGGAGTTCGGACGCAGCTGCGACTCAATGGTCGTCCAGAAGATCAAAGGGAAAGACAAGATAGTTGGGGCCGCCCAACCAAGAGGGAAAGAGGATCCTAGAGAGGAAAGTAACAATGACACACGCCGACCGAAGCCGTGGGAAGACACAATGGAGGTAGAGTTGGCCCCCGGACGGCTCGTGATCATCGGTAGGGACCTCGAGCTCACTTTTAGACAAAATTTGAACAACCTCTTGGAGGAGAGCAAGGACGTCTTTGCCTATTCCGCGTCGGAGATGCAGGCGTAGACCCAAACACAATTGTCCACCAACTGAATGTGGACCTAGAGCACCGCCCAGTCCACCAGAAAAAGAGAAACATGGGGGCAAAGAAAGATGCGGCTATCCAAGAGGAGGTCAACAAGCTGCTGGACGTCGGTTCCATAGAATAATGTGATTACCAGGAGTGGCTGGCCAATGTTGTTATGGTCAAAAAGGCGTCAGAGCATGGAGGATGTGTGTAGACTTCACCTACCTCAACAAGGCTTGTCCGAAAGATTGCTATCCGCTGCCAAGGATAGACTAGTTGGTAGACTCAATCGCCGGACACTCAACAATAAGTTTCCTCGATACCTTCTCTGGGTATCACCAAGTTTTCCTCAAATAGGAGAACAGACCGAAGTGTGCATTCATCACTAGCGGCGGCATATATATGTACAAAATGATGTCGTTCGTATTAAAGAACGCCGGAGCAACGTACCAACGGCTAGTTGATGAAGTATTCCGGGAACAAAAAGGACGGAACGTCGAAGTATACATTGACGATGCTATTGTCAAAAGTAAATCCGACGCAGAACACCTGGATGACCTGAAGGAAACATTCAAGTCCCTCAGGAAATATCGGATGATGCTAAATCCGAAAAAATGCACCTTCGGCGTCTGATCAGGAAAATTCCTTGGTTTTTTGGTAAGTGCAAGGGGAATCGACGCCAACCCGGATAAAGTACAGGCCATCATCGATCTACCAGACCCTAGGTTGGTACGGAATGTGCAACGGCTAACTAGTAGAATGGCGGCCTTGTCATGGTTCATATCAAGATCGGCGGATAAGTCAACACCTTTCTTCAAAGTGTTGAGAGGGAACGTAGGGTTGGAATGGGGGGAAGAACAAAGGAGAGCATTCGAGGCTTTGAAAGTCCACCTCATCAAACTGCCTACCCTCGCGCGGCCGACCGTCAGTAGCAGTTGATCTATTTTTTGAGTCATGCCCTAGGGCCATCAGAGAAGAACTATCCGATGATAGAGAAAGCGGCATACGCCGCTGTCATAGCGGCGAGAAAGCTTCGACCCAATATCGGTGCCTACCCAATCGAGGTAAGAACCGACCAACCGCTGGAAAAGGCGTTGGAAAAATTCGAGAAGTCTGGAAGGCTCCTCAAATGGGCGATCGAATTATCAGAGTACGGCATCCGTTACACGCCGCGAACATCGATAAAGGCTTAAGCCTTAGCAGACTTTATAGCTGAGTGCTCCCAGCCCCACAACGTAAGCGATGCCGAAGGAATGTAGCAAGTGTACACCGATGGATTGGCAACCATCGGAGGGTCAGGAGCCGGAGTTGTGATCATCGCTCTCGACGGAGCTGAATTCGAACATACTCTAAAGTTCGTCTTCCCCGCGTATTGAGGCGGAATACGAAGCCGTGGCCGCGGGACTTAAATTAGCTACAGCCATGGGGGCAAAAAACATAACGCTGCGCACAGACTCCCAGCTAGTGGCGAGCCAGATCAACGGAGACTACGAGGCTCGGGATGAATCAATGATCAAATATATGGATAAGGTAAAACACCTTGCCAAAAAGCTTAAGTTCTTTGAAGTCATCGGCATCCCGAGGTCCCAAAACAACAAGACCGATGCCTTGGCCAAGCTGGCAAGCGCCACGGTTGATAATGTGCCAAAAAACGGTCAGCGTCGAGATAATAACAAAAAGAAGCACCGAAGGTCGACGAACGGTGGCCGTCGTCGAACAAGGAGATAGCTAGATGAGCCCGATCATGAGGTTCAAGGAAACGGGCGAGCTACCTGCGTACAGGGTATTGGCTGCAAAGATAAAACGAACAAGCCGCCGTTATGTCATCTACAAGGGTGAACTGTACCGAAGGTCATTCTCTAGTCCGCTGCTCAAATGTGTTGAGCACGAAGACGGGTAAGTAATTTTGAACGAGATCCATTCGGGAGCATGCGGTCATCATGTGTCTGGCCGGAATTTGGCACACATGGCCTTACGGACAGGGTATTACTGGCCGATCATGCTAAAAGACTCGAAGAAGCTAAGTGGCCGGTGCAGGAACTGCCAAATCCACGGGTCCGATATCCATATGCCGGCGAGAGAGTTAACGCCGGTGCTCAGCCCAGTTCCGTTCGCACAATAGGGGTTGGACATCCTTGGACCATTCAGCACTGCAAGCGGAGGTCGAAAGTTTTTCATAGTAGGTGTTGACTACTTCAGTAAGTGGGTTGAAGCCAAAGCCGTAGTAAACATTACCAAGCCATCCGTCCGAAAAATCATCTGGCACAATATTATAACACGGATCGGCGTTCCAAAAGTTATGGCATTCGATCACGGCAGACAGTTCGACAATAATCCCATCAGAGATTGGATCGAACGCTTCAACATCGTCGTCGCCTACTCCATCGTATGCCATCCTCAATCCAACAGCCAAGCCGAGTCCGCAAACAAACAAATTCTCAACGGTTTGAAGAAAAGGTTGAATGAGCTCAAAGGGGCCTGGGCCGATGAACTGCCCAGCGTGCTGTGGTCAATAAGAACGATGGAGAAAGATTCAAGAGGCCATACGCCGTTCAACTTAGTGTATGGGTTTGAGGCTTTGTTACCCATCGAGACCTATATTCCCACGGTGCGCAGTAGAGATTACGAGTCGTCGTCCAACAAAGCATTACAAGCAGAGTCCCTTGATTTCCTTGAAGAAATAAGGGACCAAGCCAGATCAAATCTGGTGGTGTACCAGAACAGGCTCCGGAGAGCCTACGGCCGACGCGTCAACGGAAGAGAGCTTCAAGAGCTCAGGAAAGCAAAAGCAACCGGCAAAGGAAATGTGCACGGAAAGTTGTCAGCAACGTGGGAAGGTCCGTACAGAGTCACAAAACTCATGCGGCCGGGAACGTACCGGGTGACGGATATGGAGGGCCACAAACTTCCCTCTCACTGGAACGCGGATACACTGAAAAAATATTTTGTATGAAGGGAGTGACCAGACATGCTGGCACCCCTTGAAGTTATATCATTTTAAATGAAGAGGAGGTCAGTTTGTCCATTCATTACTTCCATGTTTAATAAATGAACAAAGGGGGAATAAGACAATAATAAATACTTAAAATGTATAAAAGAAGAAAACTAACTGAAAATGCTTAAGTGGACGAACAATCGGCGGAAAGCCGTGCGCATGACAAACAAAGTAATGACGGTCTTTTAAGGCTAAAAACATGGCTGAAGGCCGTGGAAAATTGTGACACAGGCAGGTTTATACCGCAAGCCGTGCACAAACGTCGTTAAAGGTGGGGGGAACGCCCTATGCAACGAAAGGCCGCACAAAACGAACGCCGTTAAAGGTGAGGGGTAATGCCCTACGCGGCGAAAGGCCGCTGAAAACAACAACGGACGGGAGGAGCCCTACAAGCCATGCGTGATTTTGGCGTCGGAATTATGAGGGGAAACCCAACAAGCATTCCGATCTGCGATTCGCCTCGGAGGGAGGGGAAACCCAACTTGTACTCAGAGCTGCGATTACCACAACGGACGGGAGGAGTCTGTCGTGCGTGATTTTGGCGTCGGAATGATGAGGGGATACCCAACAAGCATTCCAATCTGCGATTGGCCTCAGAGAGAGGGGAAACCCAACTTGTACTCCGAGCTGCGATTACCACAACGGACGGGAGGAGCCCGCCATGCGTGATTTTGGTGTCGGAATGATGAAGAGAAACCCAACAAGCATTTCGATCTGCGATTGGCCTCGGAGGGAGGGGAAACCCATATTGTACTTCAAGCCGCGATTGCCACAACGGAGGCGAGGAGCCCGCCGTGCGTGAGCCTCTTAAAGGCACGACAAACGGCAACTACATAAGCGTGACATAAGTGGCCGCAGAAATGAGCTGTTTTAACTCTCCGAAGAAAGAACAACCGTTGCTCAAAACACTTAGCCAAAATTTTTGAAAATTGGCTAAGAAAGAAAGAACGTCCGTTGCTCAAAACACTTAGCCAAATTTTTGAACAATGGCTAAAGGAAAGACACTTAGAAAAATTTCCGTGTAAAAAGCAACGAAAGTGAAAACAACGAGCACGAAAAAGGGAGGAAGGCATATAATAAAAGAAAACAAATCCTTCATCATTCATATCAACCTCCAAACGGAGGAGCGTGTTACAAGAAGCTCCGAATGGAATGGAATTGAAAATAACAACAAATACAAGGGTGAAGCTGGATCGGCGGCCGTCAACCACAAAAGGTCCGCCAAACACAGACTAGTCTAAGAAAAACTAAAATGCTAGGTGGAACAAAAAAACAAAAAGTGGACAGGTTGTTCGGAGGAAGAGGAAACCTCAGCCCGAGCAAGAAGAACCGGATGACGACAGCCCGCACCTCTATTTGGTGGCGGACACCGTCGCTCCAGCCTCGGCTTCAAGCTCGACCTTCTTCTTCTCTTGAAGGCTTTCGGAGGCATCGAAGAAAGCGTCAAAATTGAAGCCAGGATCGACCTCCGCAACCAGATCCTAGGCCTCAAGGCTGCCGTTCTGGAAGCTCTCGGTATAGGCGGCGATGCGCACTTCGCACATCTCAACATCCTTCGCCGCCAGAGCTTTAAGGGCAGCCTCCTTCTCGGCCACCAACTAGGCCTTTTTCTCCTCCAGGAGCCGGTGCGCCTCAGCTTGAGAGGTCGCCCTGGCCTCCACAACGGCCACCTACTCCCTAGCCAAAGCAGCTTCGGCCTCGGCAACCTTGGCCCTGTCCTCAGTGGCGCCGAGGAGGGTCTCCCCGCTCTGCATGTTCTTCATCCGCCAATTTAGCGGCCATCAACTCCTTGAGCCGTGCCCTCAGATTGACCACGGTCTCCCGGTCCTTCTTTAACATACTCCGCAGCTTTGTGCAATCGTGGCACACGGTGTTGAGGATGTTGAGATCTGGTCCATCGTCTCTTTAAGATCACGAGTGGCCAAAGTCAGCTGGTTGAAGACCCAGAAAGCCAAGGTACTTAATGCGTCGACTAACTGATGCCGGGACAGGGTCACCTCAACATCCGAGTTCGTGTGGAGACCCATGACAGAAAGATGGCCGCGGGGTGCGGCGGAGGGAAGACTGCTAGAGCCCGCAATGTCTGCGGCAGACTCTCTAGAAAGAAGGGGCGGAGCCATCGAGCCGCCCACCTGAAACGGAAAAATGGTAGCAAATTCAATGCCCATGTAAGTTAGGATAGAAGAAACACAGTCCATCGGCACATCCAAGGAATGGCCGCCTGACACAATGCTACCCCAGAAATAACCCTGACTAACCTTCTTCTGCTTCGGAGGGGGCAAGGACTGCTCGGCCTCCGCCCCAAAAGAGACAGCCCTCACGGAGTGTTTAGGACGTTGCGGAGGAGACGGGGTGCCATACGCCAGCTGTGTAGGCGCCTGGACAACGGTTAACTCCTCATGAGAGGGTCCTGCCGTCACCGCAGCCCTGGACGACGAGCCCTCGCCCTTTTCGGGTTTCTTGGGCGGCTGCCCTCGGACCGTAGGAACGGCGACCTTCTTCAGACTGATGTTCATGACTTCACGGAGAGTCCTTTTCCCGTCTCGATCCCTGATAGCCGGGGTGTTCGTCAATGAATTCCGTTCAGATCGAGGCCTATCCTGAAAAGCTCATCTTCGGTATATTCGTTGGATACACTTACAAAGAAAAACGAACGGAGGTCAGCAAAGAACAAGAAAAGAAAGGAAGAAAGGATGTATGCTTGAACAAAAACCGACCGGCCCCGGTGTACCTTCGGGGACGGCCGGGACCAGTCCGGCCTCAATTAAGTAAGCATCGTTAAAAATGACTTCGGTCGGAGGAAGCCAAGTTTCGGGCTTCCGACTATCGCCCACGCCGAGTGCCTGGAAATATATGACCGTCTTCCTCTCGCCGTCGCTGAGCACAACGTCCGAGGCCTTCGGCATGCGACCCCTCGAGTAAACGGCCTCGAAGCGCCTATGGACATTCGACTCGAAGTGCTTCGGAAAGGCCAAGGTCGAGGGAGAGCGGACAAAGAGAAACCTCTCTTTCCACTCTTTGATCGACGTCTTCTTCGGGTACGCAGTCAAGTACTCGGTCTTGGTGATGAGGGACCAATAACCTCTCGCCTTTCCTTGGCCCTCTTTCAAGTGATGCATTGCACGGAAGACGTCAATAGTTAGGGAAAACCCCTTGAAAACGCACGTCCAGACGAAGGCCACGATCGTCCGGATGGCCAAAGTATTCAACTGGCAAATGGCCACGTTCCCCCAATTGAGGATCTCCTCAATGAACGGATGTAGGGGAAACAGAGGACGAACTCCAGATTCTTTAGAAAAACCGCAGTGCAACCGTGCGGAGGGTGGCAAATGGATTCGCTTGACCCCGGAACCAAAACTCCCACCCGGCTGGGAGGTTATAGTGCCACGCGGCCGTGCGGGTCCCATTGTTCTCAATCATTAATTTCGCCCAGGCGGAGTCAACCTTTGTCTCCGAAGGGACCTTGTACACAACCCACTCAAGGTCACGACCAGACGTCGAAGCCATCTCCCAAATTGACCGGTGAACGGTCTCCGGCACCCCAAGTTCCTCAGTCTCAAGAGAGGCCCTACGAATCTCCAACGAAGGAGACAACCGAGGCCCCACGGTTACAGGGGAAGCACTGCGAACCGTCGCATCGGATAGTTCGTTGGATACGGTATCAAAACCTGACGGAGTATCAACAGAACTGACGGAGTTACTCATGACTACCGAAGGAATAATTCAAAAGAAAGGGTAAAAACAGAAGAACTAATTACCTTCTCAAATAGGAACAGATGAACGCGAAGAATGCTAAGGCTGAAAAACGAGATTTTCTTGAGAGAAAGAGAGAGTTTTAGAGAGAGAGAGAGAGAGAGAGAGAGAGAGAGAGAGAGAGAGAGAGAGAGAGAGAGAGAGAGA
>JAUEKU010166011.1:0-11740 GCA_032274805.1 Gypsophila paniculata
TTGTCAACTGTTTGATAAAGGGGGCTTCCAAGGGATGTTCCCAGGAATCGAACTTGAGACCTCATGGTGTCATGAGGTTCTGATACCATATTAGAAGACCAACTCAACCAAAACCTTAAGATAATGGTTGAGGTCCAATAATTGGTCTTTATACTTTAACATTATACAACATACAAATAAATGACAATCACAGATTTTCGTTGACATAAACAAATGTTTAGAATATGAACTATAAACCTAAAATGAAAGTCAAATTAACATGTGAGGGGAATTTTAAACATAAATCTTTTATATCATGTACTCCCTTCATATCAATCATTTTTTTGCTATTCGTTTTTATATGAGGGAAATTTTAAACATAAATAACAAATGAACGAGATAGGAGTATATCTTATCAGTTTAATTTTGACAAATCAATATTTGATTGGGATATAGATGAAAATTTCATCCTTATTCACAATTCTTACTTTTCTAATTAATCGAAGTGTTTGATAAAATATGCACGTAGTATAACTTTTCACAAATTTTTATTTGAGACGAGTATACCCGTTTTAAACTAAAACTGATCAAATAGTGTGAATAAAATAAAAGCAAAATGCATAAGAAAAAAATTGTCTTATATGCACAAGTTAGATGATACATGACCCTTTTATTATTACGAAGGATTATTCGTTTTAAGGCAGATTTATTGATAATTTTTAGGACAGGTGCACTATGTAGGTAACATGATGGTACTCACTCGTATAAAATACTAGTCAATTGGACATGGCCAATAGACTATACTCAAGTATACTAGGTCAATGTATGGTAAAGTAAATCAGCTATTGTATTTAAGCTGTATTGTGGAAAAATTTCTCATTTTAGTGTCCAAATACAAATTATACATAGTATTTAAATGGTATTATATCGAAAATAATTATAAAAAAAAAACTTATGTGGAATTAAATATTTTTCTAATAGACAAATATAGTAAGTGAAAAAATATCTATGTATTATGTAGGCCTAAAAAAAATATATCGTATTTGGCCAATCAGGAGACTCCAAGTATACAGTAATTTCTTTTGTAAAAAAAAAATATTTCGTATTGGCCAATTAGGGGACTCCAAGTATACAGTAATTCCTTTTATTGGTTAGATTGGTTTTTCACTATTTTCAGGTGAAATATGTGTCAAAAAAATCGTGTATTTTGGTGCAAAGTAAGGAAATGTAAGATGATTTTATCTGAAATTTACTGATAAAAATATCTATTATAATAGTACGCGTCATATGCATAAAAAAAGATTAGAACAAAGGCAAACTAATTAAGGTAGATTAGCACACAATTTCTATCCAGGTAGATACATACCCTAAAAAAACTTTTCAAATTTGGAACTAGATTACACCCATATCAAAAAATATTCATACCTTTTATATTAACAACAACACCTATCTGTTCAGATCACTTATTTATTTTTTATTTTACTTTTTCCTAAATATAATTCTAAATTCACCGCTTTTATTAAATTAATTCTAATTAGTCTTAATCTATTGGAAAATTTTCTATAAAACCGTTTCACATGAGATGAATCAATTTTAACCATTAAAATCACAAAAAACGATAGAAAAATAAAAGGTATTTACCAAAAATAAAAAAAAGGAAATATAAGATAACTGTAGGGTCCTATATACGGAGTAATCAAATATTAGTTCATCCATTACACAATTAGTAGATTATAACACCCGTGGTAATACAACTTGATTTATGAGTTTTTGAGTTTTTTTTAGGAAATTCCACCCAATTTTAGATATTTTTATTTAACTCAATGATTTTACTTACCTAATTATCAAATTATCTTTGATTTAATATATGGACCCACTTGATTTTAAGGACATATTTCTAACTCGTTCTTAATATTTATACCAAAAGTAAATATATTCTAAAAACTTTATATGTTTTCGAAATAAAAATATATACAAATGACTAAAACCGAGTGAACACTTAATATTTTTAAGGAAAAAGTGTAATTAAGGAATAAAGCATCTAAAAGCCCGTTGGTGACGTACATAGAACTTCACATTAGCCTCCTATAAATTGGGAGAGTTTCTTAAGAAATTTTCAACAAACAACAATTGAACTCACAACAAATATAGAGAAAAATTGAGTGATTATTTATTTTGTAAGAGAAAAACAAAATGTGTGGTGCAGAGTTTAAGAAGAATAGTAATTCTACTAATGAAAATAGTGAAAATATTAATATTAATAATAATATTAATAATAATAATGGGAGTGTAATTAACAAGAATAATTGTAATGGAATTACTAGTAATAATGGTGTTCATTCATTAGCCCGTATGAATGATGATGTTATTATCAACCTTGATCAGTAAGTTTAATTTTTCTCTTAATTTTTGATATTGATTTTAGTTTGTTGTTAAATTTTTTTCCCGGTTAATTGAGATTTGTTTATCAATTTTGTTTTTCTGCATGCATAGATTTTTTTTAACGTACTTCGTGTTAATTAAGTGATAATTTTGATAACTAATGTTTTAATTAGTACCAATGCATTTAAAGAAGCGTTTTGGTCTTGTAGAGTGGGAGCAAATTCTCATTAATCGATCTTTTAGATGATAAAAGAATGGAAATTTTCAATTTGGGACGATTAATTAACAAAATTTCGATAATTTTAACTCCATTCAACGTTATGGAATAAGGATATTATTCTATTATTATTGATATTGATATACGTAGTATCTGTCTACAATTCTACATTATATTCTAGACTGTTTATGAATAGTTTATGTATTTGTCGAGAATATTAAATTTATATTATAATCTTACGAAAGTTATCGTATATATCAAAATAGTAATCGTACCTCTTTCGTCTCCAACGACATGCATGGAGTATGAACAAATTGCACTCTACTAGATAATTTTATGTTTAATTTGTTAATTTTATGTTTAATTTGTTAATTGTGATCTAACTTTCAGTGATATTATATGTGATTAATTTTCCCGAGTCAGATATATAATGTTAATTTCGCTCGAAAATAAATTCAATTTTAATTTTTTTTTTATATACTTATGATTTTGCTATGACGTATAAATGTAGGGGTGATCCAACAATGTACTACCCATTTTGGAAAAAAGTGGACGACAAATGCTCCGTGACCATAAAGGCTTCGGACTTGATGAGCTATTTTGCTGACGTCAGCAACGGCGGTGTTTTTTACCAAATGCCGGAATTTACTGACGCGGTACAACGGGTGCACCGGGTGGTGGGGAATGCAGTGGTCGATGGACGGTACATTATCAGCGGGACTGGGTCGTCCCAATTGTATTCCGTGGCACTTAAGGCGTTAGCCGCCTCGGCCAAGAATGCTAATAACAAAAACGGGAAGCGTCCTATTCCCGTTGTTTGTGCTGAGCCTTATTACTCGGTAATTAATTAATTTAATTTTGTTTAATTAAATAATTCGTTTATAATTTTATTAAATTTTTGTCAACTCAATTAAATTTGCATGTGGTCTAGAAGGATTAGTTCTTAATTATTGGTGGCATAGCACCCGCTAATCATAGTTAGGATTGAACTAATTGAAAACAAACTTATTAAAGATCATATACACGATGATTTAAGATGTAATATCTCTTTCTCTACTTGATTATTTCAACCGATTAATTAGAACACGTAAAATTATTAATTTATTTAATGGTTTTTTTGACATTAAAAAGGAAAGATTTAAGAGTTTTAAACGACTAATATCGACTGCTTTTAAAAGATTTAAATTCAAAAGTAGTTGTTTTTCACTTTTAAGATTAAGACCGCACTACTACGTACGGAATACCTTACTACAAATTTGTCTTATTCTTATTAACATTACATGCATTTAAAAATTTCACGACATTATCGATAATACATGCTACCTTACTTATATATTATTGATAATACAAGGATTCGTAGGATGATTGATTCTTAGTAGTCATAAATGTAGATGCTCGTTCATTATATCTAAGATTAGTCGACATGTTCCGAACGTAAAAATAGCTTAATTAAACTAAGTTTAGAGTGAATAATAATAATAATGGCTAAGTATGATTGACTTAGTGAGTTAGTTGTCGTGCAATACGGCATGTCTTTTGCTAACATTGTTCTATACTTAGCCAACAACACATGCATGTTGTTTGATGTTTCATTCTTGTTAATTATAGTCTTCACAAAGTACTTTAAAAAAGTTTTTTAAGTTTTCGTATGTACTCGTGCCTAGGAATTTTTTTCGAAATACGGAGAAAACATCATATACGTAAGAACTTTAATTTAACAATGTTATACGAGAACAACAATACTTTCTATTTTCATCCAAAATTAATTATTTTTTAAACTTATTATTCTTTTATTATACATATTAATTGATTCAAAACCGTAAAATGACTAGTATATTTTTCCATAATACAATTTACATGTCATTGTTCTTGCGAGCAATACATTATTTTTCTTTGGGTCCAATCTTTAACTTTCTGAAGTCAAATATTATTTTAAAATATTAATTTATGTAATATATAATATTTTGCATCTAATATATTATAGACATTCAAACATATTTGTCTAATTGTTGTCGACACAAAACTATAACAAATGTCAGAATATATCGTGGAGCGTTAAAGATCGGAATGAGTAAAATCGAGAACAACATACAACTTTTAAGAAGAGAATAACGTACACATATAATATATAGTTACATAATATAAAATATATACGAGTATATAGCACATGCATATTTGGACGTATGATGTTTAATTGAGAAACCAAAAACACATGGTCATGTGTATAGTCAGTGGAAGCATTGATGGTTTTGCTTACCCTAATTATGAGATTAAAAAAATTTAGACGGTGTCTCGAAAGACTTGTTAGCGAGATTAATTACTCTAATGATGATCCTACTGCTCCGACATACTCCGTATCAGTTTAATAAGATTTATTTCAATTGACAGTGTTATGGAGAAGCCCTCGAGCTAGAAAAATCAGTGTCATATGAATGGAAGGGAGATGCATACAAGTTCAAAGAGGACGGGCCCTACATCGAGGTCGTGACTACCCCGAACAACCCAGACGGCTGCCTCCGAGAGCCGGTGGTGAACAAGGAAGGAGGGATGGTGATATGTGACCTTGCTTATTATTGGCCTCAGTACACTCCCATTACTACTCCAGCTGACTATGATGTTATGCTCTTTACCTTGTCTAAGGCCACTGGTCATGCTGGCTCTCGTGTTGGGTGAGTCGTCTTCAACTACCTCTTCAATTTTCAACTAAAATTCACTCGATTTTAAATTTTAAACATTGTTCGGAATTTTACTCAAATGGCCATATGTGAGACGGTGTTATAGTATGAGACAATGAATAGGTCGATATCATTAGTGTCGTAAACTATTTACCTAAATACCCAAAGCAATTTACTCTTGAAATCTAAAATTGTGAAAATAATGTTGCAATGAAGGTGGGCAATTGTGAAGGACAAAGAAATAGCCAAGGAAATGATAAAGGTGATGACATACGAGACTATCGGAACTTGTCATGAAGGTCAAGTTAGAGCCGCAAAGATACTTGACTTTGTTGCTGATGGCTATGAGCAACATGCCAATGACAAGCCTCTCGTGAAACCCGTTGACGGATTTTTCGAGTTTGGCCAACGTGTCCTGGGCGACCGTTGGGAGAGGCTCAGATCTGTTGTCAAAACTTGTGGCGGTATCTTCAGTTTGCCAGAGTTTCCTTCTGATTTTTGTAACTTTTTGGGCAAACAAATTAACCCAAGTCCAGGTAATTACATTATCTAGTGAATCACAAATACTCCGAAATATCTAGTGAGTCACAATTATATTCACCCTAGTCTAGGTAATTATATATGATCAGCGATAAAATCGGCCACTAAGAACTTTAGATCAGACATTCAGACGGTTTGATTTCCGGATTGAAACTAAAAACTTATAACTCGACTGACACCACACAATGCTTGTAAATGGCAGCCTATGCATGGATGGAGCTGACATCAGGCGGAGACGCTGCGAAACTGATGACCCAGCTGAACATTCGAACAAGGGGCGGATCCAGGTTCGGAGTTTCAGCCAGGTATACGAGGATTAACATGATGGAAACTGATGCCTCCTTTAACCGCTTTCTGGAAAGGCTTTCAAGTGTTACGTTTGAGCACGTCAATGTTTGAAGTTTCGAGTGGGAATGTAGTACTAATGTGCCAAGGTATTGGATGGCACTAAAAAGCCACTGGTAATATGTAATGTTTTTAGTTTCTTTAGTGTTCCTGTGATACAAGATAGCGTATCATAAGGGGTAGATATATATATAGTCATAAGGTAATGGAGTCGTCCTGCAGTGGTCTGTGTTGGGGTAGATTTGGCTGCAAGTGACGGGCGTGAGTCGTTTGTTATGGGCGTTTTGGGGTAGTATTCAGAGGAGTTTTTTGGTAGTTTTTGGTAGTGTGTCGTACTGTCATGTACTCGTGTCAGACGAGTATCAGTCGTATCAATGTAATAGAGCTATTATGCAATCAGTAGTTTTGTGCTTTGTTTAACTCTTGTGGAAAGTTCTCTGGGTTTGAAATCTTCTACTAATCAGCAGTTCAAAAAATACTCGATAAAGTAATCGACAAATGATACTAATTACCTGAATTTCAAAACTATCGCAATCAAAACTGCTTATAAGGCATCTTGTTCACCAAAAATGAATCCACAGCTACCTAAATCAGCGATTTGGGTTCATACCTACCGAGTGCAAGTCTTTTATATGGTGAAGTCTCCTCCAAGCTCGTCGATGACCTCGTTCACTTTGCTTACTATATCTGAAATATAACAGTGTGAACAAACATTACCTATATGCTCTCTACATCTCAAATGTTTTGTACGCAGTACTTGTTAGCTGTTGGACAGATTATTCCATGAACTCAGTAATAAGCCTCTTAAATGCATTGGAAACTCGAGCAAGCATGAGTCAGGAAACAATTGTGTTAAGGATATGTGGAATTACTGCAGGACTTTAGTAAATAAACTGTGCTACAGATTGTGAAGCTTTAGATTCACTAGATATGATGCTTATGTGCGACATTTTTGTCGTAAAGATCCATTCTGTCAGGAAATGCAGTACAAGAACAGTATAAACGTAAGAGCCACTTACCAAGGAAGGATGCGTCTTGCATGTATTTCTGCAAGGAGATTTAGGGGTAGAAAACCAAAAAGCTGTTAGCCGAGATACTATATGAAATCGACAGAGATTACACAGACACATTGTTACAGGTGTTCTAGTTGCGTTCAAGTTGCTTCATTAGGATGATGACCAACTCAAGAAAGGCATATAGCTGAGAAAAGTTACCTTAATTTGAGCTTGTAGATCGTGCTCCGGAACTTCAGGTGCAAGAACGAGAGCTAATGCATCTGAAATATGAGGAAGACAAAGGTTAGCAAAAGACGTTGAGGCGATAGATGCTTTCATTTTTGAGATATTGAATCATACTTTGTTCTGGCTCAGCAGAGCAGCTAGACACAAGTGATGTGAAACTAGGAGGAAAGCCTACACCATTGGTTTCAGAATTGCCAACAATATCTCGGGTTTGGGATTGTGAAACCTGCTGATTTTCGTCATGGAAGTTCTTTGGTTCAGGAGAAGCATATATCGGGTTCATTATGCTTGACGTATCAGGTCTGCAGATTGATCAGTGCTGATTCCAGTTTAGATGACAGAAACTCAATGCGCAAATGAATACATTGAATGAAGGCTGGAGACACTACCTGTATGGAGGAATGAACTCGGACTGAGAAGAAATTGGAGACATGACATCAACAGCTGAAGGCTCTTTCGGATATTTGTTTGAAAGGATGTCCTGTGACAGAATATGACAAGGTTCAAACCGTTCAACTTTATATATCAGACTATTGTTCATTCTCGCTTTCCTAGAAAACAAGGCAAGTAATATACGGAGGTAAATATTTAGTTCCGTTAACAGTTTGATACCTCCAATGAGGTTATGAAGTTTTCTGTCTCCGAGGGTGTGGAGAACCGCAACGCAAACTTCTGCTTCTGTAAACAAACAAATATGATCCATCCAAAATATGAGGTGACATAATTGCAGAAAGCTTGAGCATGTCCGTCCATCCATGTACACGAGTGGAAGTTAAGAAATGTGCGCACTTCCAATTGTAGTTCATAACATAGCTTGCAACAATAAAAGTCCGTCCAAACACCAACTTGTCAAGGCACAACTACGGAGTAGTTAATTTTCAGCTGAAAGCGAACACATATTTCTTGATCATAATCGTTCGACTAGTCTAACAGAAGAAAAGTCCAGATTCTTAACACAATAACAGTCCACATTTTAGAGGGCACAAACTGTCAGATACTCAAATACATGTGCTCTTGAAATGAGACAAAATGTTACTGGTATAAGGCAGCATACCTGCTTTCTACAGTCAGTATAGCTTGCTATAACAACAAGGCTGCCTCGAGTAGGAAATCCAGAGAGACACGACACCTGAGGCCACGCAAAATGCAGTTTCGAGACATAATGCTCTTCCTGCAAAAGAAAAAAGTTACGAATTCAACAGTCTCATGAAGCCAGTTTTGATTAGAATTCCAACCAACGAAACACGAATTCAACACATTGGTTTAACGATCTGTTGTAATTAGTTCAGGTAGAACCAACTGCACGTCAAACGTGACACAAAAACACACATCGCCTCAATGGCATTCCTATTTGACGATAGTCCTCAATGGCACTCCGAATATCAGATAATTATCACAAACATAATTATTGAAGACGATCATACACGTTCAGCTAATTAATTTGGGCAGAACTTCATTCTGTTAGACGTGTAGTCCTTATATGTTCAGCAAACTTATTTAGAATGTCATACACAACATATGATTACGCAAAGAAACCGAAAAAAAACAATCAGGCAATTAATTGCCATACAATCTCCAGAAACGTCAGCAATTCTATGATTCAGTTCATCAGCAACAATTCTTACCAACAAGGGTTACGCGATACACAATCTGCGGAATAATAAATCAGTTCTGAGACTTCTGACAATATATTTCCATGATCTTTTGAAATCTTCCTCGATTCAGACATCATAAATTCATAATATTCACAAATCAATTTGACCTAACTTCTGAAAACGCACAATCCAAAGAAACAAACGCCGAAAACAGTAAACGAGTTGAATAAACGATGTTAAGGCGGTTTCAACTATTTCATGAGCAGAATCATAATCAATTAAAAACATAATGTAGATCAAATTAACCGATATCACAAAAATTAATCAGTCTTTCAAGCTGAAATAGTCGATCATTTAATTCTTAACTAATTCACAAGCATATTTAACAAAAACCGACGAAAAACTTGTTTCAATTATTCCACAAGCAGAATCATATTCAACAAAAATGAAAAACGTAGCATACATCAAAAATCAACTGAAATCACTCAAAATCAACCTAAAATTCAAACCGAAAGGTTCAAGTAATCTAGACAGTAAGATAATATCCGAAATCACTCAAAATTAACCTCCGATTCAAGTTGAAATCGTCAAATTCTCGAACGTCAAAAACAGTAACACGATACAAAACGCCTGAGATGAAAATTCCGTTTGATAACCGGCGTAAAAAATTGTTTCAGTTATTCTACAAGCAGAATCATACTCCACAGAAATAAAATAACCTAACTTAACGTACATCGAATCAACCAAAATCACTCAAAATCAACCTAAAATTTAAATCGAAACATTCGATAGCTGACGATAACCTGTAATTCAACTTGAAATCATCAATTAAAAAATGTCATCGTCAATAAAATTATCAAATCGATCAATTAGAAACCTATTCAAATATAACATACATTCAATCAAACCGAAACATTCAACAAAAAAATTAAAAAAGCAGAGTAAAACACGAGATTACGAGAACAGTGTCAAGAATCGAGACGGTGATGACAGCGAGCTCAGTCGATTCATCAGAAGGCACGAGCGAGACGGTGGAGGAGCCGACGGTGGAGAGCCAAGTAGGTCGGAAGATATTTTTGGAAATAAAAGGAAGATCATCATTATGATTATCATCAACATCATTGTGATTGATTGACGTTGTCGTCGACGAGATAAAAGAGTGAGGATAAGTGAAACAACGAGAGTATTGAGCTCTCCATCGCCATTGCCACGTCGTAATCACTGATTTTTGTTCGCTTTCTCTCTCTATAACCGCCATTGTTAAGTTTCCCGCCATTTTTTTTTTGAAATTTGATTTTGGTGATGAAGTATAGTGTGTAGTGCAGTCGTTTGATTGTTTATGTTATGTTATGTTATGTAGTCGAGTGATTTTGGTTGGTTTCATGACCCGGCCCGATAACTCGATCCGAACTCAACTTGACACCTAAACTAAAGATCCGAGTTTGACCCGTAATTCTAATTGACCCGACTTAATCCGAAGTCACCCGACTATTAATTATAGGATTTACTGCATACGATCTGTTATCCCTAAAAAAAAGTTGAAAATAACAAATCTAAAAATAATCCGAATCCGAAATGACCTAATCCGATTCGTACAACTTGAAAATGATCTGACCTAAATTGACCCGATTCGACCCCGACCCGATTGACCCGTTTAATAGGTCTAGTTTGGGCTTGGAAAGAGGTAGCCAACTGTGTGGGTCAACTTGATTTGATCCTTTTGTAGGGCTATGTTTTGGTCGGCTCGACACGGATTGCATTAGACATGGATTAGGCATGGTTGAGTTTTTTACGACCTGTCCTATTTTTTAGGGCCTCTCTTTTTAATTATTTTTTGTTTATTTTATAATAAAAAAGGGTTGGTTACGGTTTTTTTTTTGGGTCTAGCCACTAAGGCAATACAACGGGGGAGGGGGGATTTGAACCTGTGACATATCGTCACGGATACCTCCATCTTGACCACTAGGCCAAGACATCTTCGGTAGGGTTGGTTACTGGGTTAAAGGTCGAGTTTTAGTCAATTGGTCTGGCCCAATCCTCATTTCAAAAGAGTGGGACTTAAATCAAGCTAAATTGGTTTGATATTGCTGAATTTTGTTCAGTTTATCTCTTTATAATTGCCATTGTTAAGTTTTCGCTATTTTTTTGGCTTAGTTTGATTATGATGGAGTAAATATTTGTTGATATTTGATTTGGTGAAGTGTAGTACGTGTAGTCCTTGAGTGGGAAAATAGGATTATAGAGTGGAGTAGATTTTATTATATCCACTCTTAATTTTTTGAATATTTTGTAAAAACTTATAAACATAGCTCAAAAATTTATAATAAAACTCATAAATTTTATAGCATTGTTAAAACAAGTGAAATCAAGTATACTACACCTGGTTGCATAGTCTTCTTATTGCATTGAATGTGTATTTATAAGGACTCGAGTTATTTAGGTTGGGGTTAAACTGAACTAAACGAAGGTGAAGAATAAGATTATATTTAAAATAGTTAAATTAAAATTAAGTCTGAAAAATGGGACATTTACCATGTGATATAAAATCAATATTTGGCTATGCCCATGTCCGATTTGAATTTGCAAATTACAATGATAGCTGTTAAGAGCATGTTAAGAATTAGAGGATATGAATTCATAGAAGCTGATATTGTATTATTATTTCTTGTTCTATTTCAATACCAAATACATAGATTATATAGTAAATCTAATGGAAAACCAAAGGTCTAGACTTAATTGTTATTATTATGGAGCACATAATTATAT
>JAUEKU010166031.1:0-20245 GCA_032274805.1 Gypsophila paniculata
CTTCAAATGTTAAATTTAATAACAAGCATGCAAATTTAAGACCGTATTACAACAAAAAAAAAAAAAAGAAAAAAGAAAAAAAACTTGTATTGTTTAAATTTTTTCGATTGACTAATTTATTCATTGTTCATTTCTACATCCTTCAATGAAATGGTATCCGACGAATATTACGATGTGTTATTCTCAGAATAAATTGTTGCCTTAAAAGATTCTATCTGAATTGCCCAATTAGATAATTCTTGGTATATCCCAAAACTCGAATTACTCAAAATATATTTGAACCAAAATGACCCTACCTTACCCAAATGTAGACCTGACAAATGGGTAAACCGAGTCGAGTTCAGATCGGGTCAAGTTTAGGTCGGCTCAAGTCATTTAGAATTTGGGTTATTTTTTAAACCGGTTATTTTTAACTTTTTTAAAGATAACAAATAGTACGCAATAATAAATAGTCGGATCGATTCAAATTAGGCCGTCGAATCATAGATTAAAGTTCTAGAAGTAGAATTCCCCCAAAATAAAGCCCAATTACTCATAGCACAAAAAAAAAAAAAATCATAACCCCAAATGGCAAATACATAACCAAAACATTTCACTCAAATATTCACTCTTTTTTTTGGTCATGACCAAAAATCTCACATAAACCCTACTAACTACACACCATCTTCAATACAATCATACTTTTAGCTAACAACTTTCAAAAACCCTTAAATAAAAATCCCAAATAAATCAACTACAAAAATGATAAAGAGAAGGTTTTATAGAGTAGATCATGCTGACAAAGATCGTGCTTCTGATGAATCTTCATCTTCTTCATCTGATGATTCTGATGTTGAACCTCATTTATCTCATAATAATCATGATAATGATAATGATAATGATAGTGATAATGATAATGATAGTGATAGTGATAATGATGTTGTTGATGATGATAATCACCAAATTCAACACCCTTCAATTTCTTCTTCAGGTGTTTTTTTTTATTATTTAATTTTATATTTTCTGGGTTTTGTTTAATTGTTTTGGCTGCGCAAAGTCTCAAATAAGACGGTCTTATTTAATTTAATATGTCTTCATTTATTGTCGGCCTTTTAATTTTTAAGTGAAAGAGACCGTCTTTCACAAGACTTACTCTTTTTGTTTTCTTTGTGTATGTTTTCTGGGTTTTGTTTGAAGTATGTTTAATTGTATTGGGTTTTTATTGTTTTTTAGTATATTTACTGGGTTTTGTTTGAATTTTGTTTAATAATTTTCGGGTTTTAATTGTTTTTTTTTTTTATTGTGGGGTAGGGTATGAGAGTGAAGAAAGCTCAGCAGATGAACTTGATGCTGACACTTCAGGTGATTAATTTTGTGGGTTTTTATTTTCACTTGATTTAATGTTGAAATTAATGGAATTTATTGATAATTAGAGTTAATTATGTAGGATTTTGTTATGTTATATTAAACCCATGTTACTTAGACTCGACTACAAGTGTCGGACATGGCTATTTTTCAAGAAAGGTTTAAGCTTTTGGTCTAAAATGAAGTGTTAAGTGTCCGACACAAGACACGACATGAAAGTGAAGTGTTGAAGTAACATGGTGTATGCTAGGTTTGTTATCATCTTTGGCAATGACATTGGACTACCCTTTTCCGGTAAAATGATATGGAGTAGTATGAAAATGTTTAGTTTTAATGACGAAAGGTTGTCGAAGTTTACATTGTATCTTACATATAGCTGCCTAGCTGGAGAAATGAATGGTCGAAGTTAACTTCGGGTGACCTAAATGTGAAGAGGACAAATCCATTACATTGTTAGTAGTAGTATCGTTAGTTTTTGTTTGAGGGCGTAAAGTTAGGTTCCCTCCTGCAGTTTGCAGTCCATCTTTACTGTTCTACCTATTTTATGTTCTAATATCCACAGCGGTAAGGCTGTTTATATCCGACTTGCTTACCTCACTAATTACAGGAGCCCTCGAGGCATTGTGGTAATGTTATTATTGTTGTTGTTTTGAACGAGCCTCTATTACGAGCATTAACATAAGAAATTACGAGATGGTGTTGTTTGTTGTTTATTAGAGTTAAGAACTTTGTTGGCATCCATGGTAATTTTGATCAGAAATGGTATCTCTTGATTCGTTTAAGCGCGATGGATTGTTATTTGTTAATATAGTTTCCATCTAGTAGTTCTCGTGTACACAGATCTCACTTATCCCATACATGAGGGATGGTGTTCTTGCCTAGAACACCATTGTCGATAAAGGTCTGTCGATTTTCACTTTTATAGTTTTATGGATAGTCTAATACGGAGTAAATATTATCTCAGAGATGAATGTGATTATGGAAGTTGATTTAATTTGTATTGTCTTCTGAGGTTTAGGACTATTGAGTGATGAATGTGATTGTTGAGGTCGAGCCTCAGTAGTCTGCATTATGACCCCAGTCACGGAGTCACCTCATAGAAGCATGTTTATTTGGGTTAGCATGATATTTTTTGTAGTTTGATTTTGTAAAACAACTGAATTTCTGGTGACCTGATTGGCAGGTTTAATCGTGAAAGACGATGACAGTGAATCTGAGAGTGACAAAGACGTACTTAATTATGCTCGTCCCCCCAAGAAAGACGACCGTACGAATGTGAAGACAGTGTCGGAAGTTCTTCCAGTTACGGGTGACGTTCCCAACTGTGTTCTGAAATCCAAATCAGTTTTTAAGTGCAGGCTTTGTCCAAAAATTGTTTGTCTGAATGAAGAGAGTTTGGCAACTCATCTGAAATCCAAGGTTTGTCAGTTTTGCCGCTATGGTCCTCCTTTTTCACTAGTTGAAGCACCGATATTTTTGCTTTGTCTAAACTATGATGCTTCTTCATTCAGAGACATGCTAGGTCAGAGAAGTTATTGATTAATGGAAAACTGAAGCGTTTTCTAAACAGCGATGGCGAGGAAGAAGTTGCATCTGATGATGAGGATGGCGAGACTCATGCAGAAAGACATGCGAGAATTCTGGCCTTGGCACAGGTTTGTTAATCCTTTTTTTTATAACTAATTTTGTTCAGACAAAGAAAAACGGCTGCCAAGAGGTAGGTGCCACACTAAACACGATAACCAACAAATTCAAATTAAAATGAGAAAGAAAAAGTAATAACAAGAAAGATAGTCAAAACACAAAAATCTATGGAGTTGTCAATCCACATTCAACGGACCTCTTTGTTAGCACAACTAACTCCCACCATTCTGAACCTTGTACTGAAGCATTTCTTTCATTCATGCAGCAGGACGTGTTGACAAAGAAAAGCAGAGGTCGACAACGTCAAAGGGAGCGATTGAAGAAAAAGGTAAACATGCTCGATATGGCTGTACGCCTTTGGAAATGATATGGTAACGTGCCTTTTGAGTGATTCAGTAAGCAATCTTGTTTTAATCTGCAGAAACAAAACTCCTCTGAGACACCAAGCTCTGGGCAGCAGAAGGAAAACCGCGCTAGCTCTGGGCAGCAGAAGGAAAACCGTGCTAAGAGGAGGAAGAAGAACAACGTTGGCTGAAAATTTTGAGCCCGAATTCGTAGGAAGGCCTGATGGTCACAATTTTTTGTTTTCTGCTTCCTTTTTTCATCGTACCGTTTGGGGTGGTGTTGTAAAATGCTTATTATAATGTTTTTGAGTGATCAATTGAATTTAGACTTCGAGTGCATATTTTTGTGCAATCGCATTGCAGCAAAGAATGAAACATTCTTCTAGGGTTCATGTTGCTCGCATCTTTATCATGCCTGATCTCAGTTGCAGGGCATACAAAATTTTTTTGGCATCGCTGTTTGAAACCTTTAAAATGAATATGTTGAAAAATAGTTCAACTATAAAGCAACACGGAGTACTTAATAATACTTCATACGAATACAGAGTACATAATATGGTCACAAGGTTCGTTTTAGAAATAAGAGAATAGTAGAGATTGGGATCATCTAGGAGAGCACAATTTCTTCTTCTGGAAGAAAAAAAAAAAAAGCTATACAGAGACAGATTGCAGCTGACACTTGAGAGTTCAGACCACCATCATTTACGAGCTACGGCATGCTTCAATTGAACAAAATATCACGCCCTCAACTTATGGTGACGACTGATGAGCCCCTAACTTCACAAAATGGGCAGACATTTTCGTTTGCAAGGCCTAAATTATGCACAGTGAAAATGTTAACAGGGTTAATGAACACCCGTTACATCCATTTTACGAGTCTGAGAATGGAACATATCAGCAACATCAGTAGATGTACTACAGTCTTCTGGTCGCCTGTCTAAGACGGAACGTATGAATCTCGGGAACCTCATAGAGATGCCACGTGAAGGATGTATAATCCCAACAGCTGCCTTGTGAACCGGCGATACAGTCAAGTCTGCACCTCTTATCTCCCACACAATTTCGGCTGAAAACCACATGTCAGGAGCTTCATCTGTTCGATAATATAATGGCTTCTTGTACAAGATCTTGTCTCCAGAGAAGAACTCTTTCATCTGCTTTTTGAGAAGTAAAGATTCAATCAGTGCAATGAAATGCAAAAGTTATCACAGCTTATCGCACCCGCCACCCACATACATTATAGGGAATTGGTTACCAATATCACGATTTGTACAAGTATCATTCACAAAACATAAGACAAAATCCTTTAAAACAATTTGTTAAAAATATTAAAATTACCTACATAGCTATCAGAATAAAAACGAACTAACAGGAAATTACTCCACTACCAATGAATCTACTATGATACATATACATTATACGATCGAAAAATTACCTCTGTATAGAAAGAATCCGAAAACCCTGACATAACTCGGCAAACACTTTCAAATTCTTCTGTATCAGGATTATAGCACGCCAATAGGAATGGGCTATACCTGAAATAGTAGTAGAAAGAAGTAATATAATCACAATCCACAACTTAAGCATATTGCGTGCACCTCCAAATCCACTATCATGAGAACACAACACAGGAATTTATGTATTCTGCGACATAACCACGATAAAACTTACCATCCTGCTTTTCTCCCATTGCCATACCACGCACCAATAGGAACTAAATCGAGGGAGTCACCCACTCCATCCAGATAATCTCGCTTCACCTGAAAGGGTCAACTTTCACTCAGCAATAATTACAATGTATCTTAAGAAGGTAATGAGAAAATTGAATATCCAAGCTGAATGCTGCACCTTCGCCCATGAGTCAGAACGTTTTGAGGCGAGATAGGCAGCATCAACGTCCAGTGATTTAACCATGATTCCTTCACAAGATGATTGAAATGAGTCCTCAAGAAAACTATTTATCCTTGCCACTGTTGATTCACAATCTGAACGAGCATCCTCTGCTTCTACCTACATGACAGGAGGCAACAGTCACTACAACAATTGCAGCAAACATGTCATATTCAATAAACAGATCAAACATAGATGAAAACTTACTGTTATTTCTTGCGCATACTGAAAAAAACCTGGGTTTTCACCTTTGAAGAGTTCGTTTATACCTGTAAGAAGAATTTAAGTTAGGCACTACCTTCACCACCAGTGAAAATAATTCCAATAGCGTAAAACTGAGTATTCATTCGTACATCGCCGTCTTTTCCGAAGAGGGTAATCCAAAAGCCTGGGCCATATGATAGATTTATTTCACCATCAGTACAACAAAAGGTGATTCCAGTCAGCATAAAGCAAATCACTACTAACAGAATATGCGAGTATTAAAGAAAATGAAAAAATAAAATCAGAAGTCTTTTTAAAGTAAGAGGCCTACAACACATAAAATCAGCAAAAAGTGGAGAGAAAAAAAACCACTCAGGAAATTAACAGCCGATGGAAAAAAAAAGTGATAATTTAGGAAGTTGAGTCTAGATGATTACTTTTCTCCATTGACAAACATGACGTCAAACACGACGACACAAATGTCAACCTGCAAAAACAAGGATTCAAGGAGAATCGAAATTATCAAACTGGAGTGAATTCGAAACACAATAAGTAGCCCTAAGACACGATTAACAAAAGAGTCATGCACTGAAACAAATGAGTGGTGACACTAACGTAGATCAAATCAGTAATAAAAATGCCTTAAATTGATGGCAAGAGCAGCATAAATATGATGGATAATGACCTTTATATTATCCACTGTCACCAAAGAAGCTTTACTGCCTCTCTCACGAGCAGATAATTCTTGAAATGATAAAAATTTATGCCCGTTCTTGCGGTCAATTCCAACAACCTAAAACAAGAATTTTACTTAATCCAGTCAAGACACGGAAGAAAATCACCACTTAGGGACAAATAAATGAAGCAAATCAGATGCAACCTCCGTGTCTATGATAAAAGACACTGCAGATGGGTTGCATGATTCCTGAATAATGTGCACCACATCAGGGAACCTTTTAGTCGTCTCATCCCCATTTCTTGAAAAAATGCGTACAGAGCCATCATCTAGTTTGTGAATTTGGGCACGCTGACCATCATATCTACACAAATGTCGGACCAATCAGCAAGTATATTAAAAAAAAGTAACTCCCGTGAATCCGTGATCACTCGTGCAAAAGCATTTCCATTGAGTACAAAAAGTCAAGACTCAACTTTTATAAGGTTAATAATTTCCGTGCTAATAAATTTATTTTATGCACATTGAGTACCTACTCATCGAGTATGGATGGAAACAAACACATCAAAAGTGAGCACAAGTCTTCAAATACAAGGCATACAAGCCTAATCTAATATTGTACTCTGTCAACTAATTAAACTGCCAATTAATAGCGCTTGAAGACTTGTGTCAGTATATGTCGTTACAGAATCATCCACGTAACACAAGTTCTGTTTGACGGGGTTTATAGGGCTCCTGGGAGTTGCATCGCATAGTGAACCCCCAGACGAAACTTTGCCCTCCTAGCAATCATGACTATGCACCTTCTCACAAAAATAGCAGCATATAAACCCCCTTCATTCCTCAAAATTCCAATGTGAATTTCAGCTTTGAAGATACATGGAAAGATCGTTATGATGTACAACAAACTCAAACACAGCACTTACGTCACCTTGCCCGTCAAAAGATGAGTACCATCTAAGAGCTGGCAAGATAGGGTCACATAACAAATTGGTACCACTTGAAGAAACAAACTACCAGGCAGAACAACTTACACAAGACAATATGAAGTAATACACAGACAAGTTGATGGGACTTACTTATACTCACAGGTAAAAGCTCTATTCTGGAACTGCTCCAATGCTTGCACAACCCCATTTGTTATTCTATCAAAGAAAGAAACAATAGCATTAAAAAAAATGAAAACTGAACAGGCCAAAGGAAAAAGTAATTGCTGTGGAGAACAACTTACTTAGCAAGCATGGGCTTGATTGGGATACCAGGAACCATAGTCAATGTCGTCGTCGAAAATTCTATACCTTTGCTCATAAAGGAAGGTACCAATACATCCTTCACAGCATAACAAAATAGGGATTTATATGTGGAGTTGTACAACTAACCAGATGTAGGGAGATGTTAACCAAAATGTAAAGCATGTAAATATGAAATAAAATTTGGTCGATAAAAGGAAATCTATTCCAAGCAGCTACCATATCTCAGTATGCCATAGCATAACATGTAACATAGAGGCAGACAAAATAATATTGTTTGAAAATAATACACGAACAAAGAAGTTCCTCGACTAGGAGAACAAGAAGAGCACAACTTACTAAATCGGGAAGAACATTGTAAGCGTCAACAATGGCAGCAGAGAGACGCTGCAAGCAAAAATAATAGCAAAAAATTGGGAGGTAGAGTATATGATATCCACTCACTATTAATACTTAAAAAGCATAAGCGACTTTTATCATGGTTGATAAATTCAACTAAAAAGATGGTATGTCAGCAAAATAAGGTGTCAAACCTGGAGTAATTCCTTTGAATTTTTTATGGCTCCTTTAACAGAACTTGAAAGATAGTTCAAAGCAACTGCTTGTGCCAAAGCCGGAAGAACAGTCCTCATCATGGCACCAATTCGCAAGTTCCTTACCTGCAAACAAAGATTTGTGGAGAAATTCTAAGATGCTCTGCAAGACTCTGCAGTCTGCACATAAGCAGCATCCGAAACACATTCAACAGCTTGAGCATTCAATTGCAAGCCTATACTGGCATAAAGCATTAGTACACATGAACTACCTTATCCCATTCGCAGTATGTTAAGATGCTGAAAATTCTAAATTACTAAAGCTGGCATAAAGGAATACTTCATCTCATTAAAAAACATGAGAAGCTTGCCATGAGTATAAAGCCAACCACCCGCCAATAGATATGGCATAGAGACTATATTATCAATTTGATATGAAAGTTACATTTGACTTAACCCACAGGTAAGATACCTAACTGTGAACGGCATGGTTTTTAACACTGGAAAAAGAAGCAACCTGGCAATGTGGATGGAGTAAAAGGATAAACTATCACCCTTACTGCTCATCATAATTCCCATCAGGACTAGCAAATTGAAATCTACTTACCTACAGGCTACATTCTTTACATCAAAAGACTGACAAATTGAAAATTTGAAATCCAAAGGAAATGATAACACATATGTGAGGATGAACTCCTATTATCAAACTTATGAAATATAAGTCATTTGAAACACCAAGAGACTGAAAATTGAAAACCAATCATCCAGAAATTAAAAACAGTTGAAACAAGCATCTTTTAACACATAATTTGATCCTAAGACAAATTGCCAGCCCAACTCACCAAGGTCCGGACTAGAAATTTCATCTCTTTCTCCCTGCAAGATCGCATGAGTCCCACAATCAGGCTGTTCCTCCTCTTAGTGCTACCACTTCCTGTCTGTACACTAAGCATTCACATCGTAAGGAAAGAAAATATGCCTAGGAACAAAGTAGACATCATGATGGAAAAATGGAGTGACATGTAATCAATCATCGAATTCACTCAACACAGTAAAAAAACGGAAGGAAAGCTAAGTTGCCCATAAAAAGCCTGTTGAGAATTATATTGATATAAAGGTTATGTTAAGACTTTCAGTTACACTGTTGTCGCAGTAAACCTTAAAAGTTCAATTTAACAGAATACATTCACCAAATCTATCTTAATTAGAATAGGAAGAAGGACGAGAAATTTAGCAAAATACAAGCCAATTGCCATAATTTTTCTATCATTTTTTTCATAAACTTAGATGCAACTTACCATAGCATGGACATACCCAGTTCAGTGAATAGACAAAACCATAACATAGTTCAATAAAGCCTCTTAGATCTCACCTAATTTTCCGAAGCACAGAGTATACATCTCGGATCAAAAGCGGTGAAGGAGGAAGGAGTAGTGTCTGTGTCTGACGGCACTCTTGTGCAACATCACCTAGTATAAACAGCATATCGAGCAGTATTTAATTTAATATTCACAGAGAATGATAACAATGAGAGAGAGTAGAGCAAGCCCCCTACCAAGATCACCTATAGTATTGTACAGATCTTTTAGTTTGCCTCTATTTGTTCCACATGCCTCTTCGATAGCAGATGTAACCAGACTCCCACCAATGTTAAGTTCCTACAAGAACATCAGGACTCACAGTTTCACTCATCTGACAGAACTTGACAGCAGTCTACTACTCTATAAACGACATCATCACGAACTCAGCCACTTTCTTCAACAAAATATCGTGACACGTACTAAATACAAAGTATACAAGTCTTTGAAAACAAACGCAAAAACAAAATAATCACTTAGTAACCGGATTCCAAACCATCAAAAACAGTAGAACTTCAAAATTGAAGAGACGTTAAAACTAGGATATCAGCAAGGCCGTAGATTTTTGCTTTTCAAATCTACGGCCTTAATCAAAAACATATACAGTAAATGAAAGCAACATGTTCACCAACCACATTCTCATGGTCAGCAGCGATCTTGTTTGTGCAGAGATATACAGCAGGTAGCACATCGTCAGGAGACAAAGCCAACAAACTGCCAGCAACATGATGGGAAGTTGGAAACTCTGAGATTGTTTATAGATCAAATGCTAATAAAGCCAAATACACACTAGGAGCCAAAACGATGGGGGTATAAGCCCCTAAGAAAAGGCCCAATAAAATGAACGAGGGAATTGATACAAAGCACAAAACCTTCTAAACATATTGCAAAGCATAGACGTAGCTTTTATTTTGCCCTTTTCAGCCTCAACGAGATCAAAAGTCCTTGAGAGGTGCATATAAGGAGCAGGCTGACCTTGCTTCCAGCAAGCTGCGCATGAGTTCCCATCAACATAAATGAAAATTTGCACGAGGCAAAAAAGAATTTAATTTTGGGGTATAATTATAAGTGTCATGTACCATGTTCTACAGGAGAATACTCCTCTGGTGGTAGTGTAATATGGTTAAAGACAGCATTTTTTTCTGCCGATTCTTTTGCAGAGTGATGAACGACGTTAGATGCGTGAACCATATCTTTCTCTTGATTAGATTGGCTGACATCAGGATCTTCAACCGTTACTGATTTGCTGTTAATTGCATCTTTTCCTTCCTCATGACTAGCAAGATCAGCCTTAGAATGACTGTAATACATGTCTAGCGCCAAGTCAAGATCTCCTCTTGACTTTTCTAATAGTTCGGCAGCATAACCTCGAACTGAACTATCACCATTAATGATCTGGATGAATTGGTCCATTTTCTCTGTATACGGTTCACCAGATTGGACATCAGATGAATTCTTGTCCAAGGAGCATTTATCTGACAAAGAGACAGCGGTGCTTCCGCCCTGATCAACTCTCTGATGTTTGCTGAAGAACTTCGTTATTGTCGATTGCTTAATACCACTTGGCTCGACATTTGAAGTAACCTTGCCCTTACCTTTAGTCTTCTTTTCAGAACCCCTCTTCCTTTTCCCAGGTGATACACTGCTTCCAACTAATTTTTTCGAGTTGGGAAACTTGAGAGTTTTTATAGGAGAGTTCATATCAGGAAGACTGCATTTAACAGAACTAGGACTTCCGACACTTCCACAGTCAACTCCTGAATTTGGTTGGGACGAAGAAAAAGACGATCCACTTTGCTCATGATATTCAGTTTCGTGTTCATAAAAATGAGACACGGCATCTACAATGTTCCGGCCATATATACTTATAAGCTCTAACTTCTGATCTTCAGAGACCCACACCGGCAAACAATCACAAAGCTCTTGCATTATCTCCTTTTTATCATTATCACTCAACACCGCCAAATTTTGTTCTTTGACAGAAGATTCAGCGCCAATTTTCGGATCATGTTCCACTTTACCAGCACCTGAGTCCTCTTCCAGCAATTCCACGACCTTGCCTTCCCCAATCCCGGAATCACTTAATCCACACTCTCCCTTCCCCTTGGATACTCGATAAAACCCCATCAAAAACTCGTGTTTATTAGCCATTTCATCAACCAACCCCGCAAAATGCTTTTGCATCTTAGCAGCGTGTTTACTGTCCACGCTCTCAACATCAGAGCCCACTGTAGGAACAACACGCTTTGGTTTCAAAAACTTCACATACTCCCTAAGCTCGTTGTAGTTCGAATGCTCACTATATGGCACGAGATGAATCTCAAGTTCATCCTTACTCCTAACCGCAAACTTGTTCCTCTTCACTTCATAAGTCCATCCCGTAGGAACAAATCCCACCACCCTCGTGTACCCCTTCTCGACCATAATTTCCTTCATTTTCACAAAATTAGGCCGAAAATACGGCCACGTCTCCCCCAACACATTCCATCCAACAACATGAACATCCGTCACACCCTCATTCTCCGTAAACACCTCATCATCCCCATACCCTAACGCCCTCAAAACCTTCATCTTCCTACTATCAACACACACCTTACGACCACACCTACGCGAAATCTCCACCAAAATCCTCTCCTTTCCGACAACATACGTCGCAACAAGAAACAATACACTCCTCCTATCATTATCATCTGTATTCTCACCACTAATCCTATCAATCACACTAACAACATAATCAATCGACTCGTCTTGCAACGGAAACACGAATTTCGGATTACAATACGTCGTATCGAGGAAAACAGCATCGCAACCGACGAAACCACGCAAAACAGGCAACAATTTCATATCATCACAAAACCTAAAATCACCAGTATGTACAAACTTTTCGAATTTCCCGCCAAATTCAACATTAAACAAAAATTGCACAGCACCTGGACAATGATTAGCATCAATTAACGTTACCTCGACATCGTCAATGATGACCGTTACATTTGTCGGCAATTTCACGACAAACTCCGGCGAAACGCCGAGGATGTCGACGACGAGTTTTCCGGTGACGTCAGAGCAATAAATAACGCCGTTAGTCCACGTGACGGAGAGGCCGGCGTAATGATCGGAGTGAAAGTGAGAGAGAAAGTAAGAGAGAGAAAAGTCGCCGGCGTTTCGAAAAGCGTCGATAACGAAACGCGTTTTAGGGATGAGTTTCGAAACGGGGAAATCGGCGGGAATTGGTGAGAGACGGTGGAGAATTTGGGGATTTTTTGATCGGAGGTAGATTTCGGCGGTGGTTAGGGTTAGGGTTCCGGCGGACATGGTGGTTTACACGGTGGTTTTTTTTTTTAGTATTATTTGGTGGTTTTTTGTTAGTCTACGCTTTAGACGTTCGTGTGGCGCCTAACTAACCATTGAAAAGAGTTATTGACGGTTGTGACGGGTATATACGTACGACGAGATGAAAGTGTGAAATGTAATTAAAATAGGATTTTTTATATTTGTATCTCTCAATTTTTTTTATTTTCTCACATATATCCCTCTTTTCAGGTAATAAAAGTTTGACTACCCATAAATTTTGGGAAGCTTCTGGCCAAATGGTGCTTAAAAAAAGGAAAAAATAGCATTTTGGGCCACTTAAAATAATATTTAGACAAATGGTGTCCACATAGGATCGCAATTTACTGAGCTGAAAACGCCATCTGATGTAGCGGTGGACGTTGAGGCCGAAACTCACCCCCAAAACCTTCACCACCACATAGGCCGAAAGTTCAGGTACGGCGGCAGTGCGGCACGAGGTTGACGTGGATGGAGAGGTGTCAAGACTACGGCCACCTGTCGTTAATCCTACGTGGTGGATCAAGTGGCGTAGGAGGAGGAGACGTGCGGCCGAGGTCGGGGCGGAGGAGTGTAGAGTGTAGAGTGGTTGGTGATTGTGATGGAGGAAAGTTCGTTCTCGATTTGGTCAATGTACACAACACATCCTCTATTTTTTTTTTCTCAGAGGGCGTTTTTAACTCAATAAATTCCGATCCTACGTGGACGCCATTTGGCTAAATATTCTTTTAAGTAATCCAAAACGCTATTTTTTCTTTTTTTTAAGCACCATTTGCCCAGAAGCTTCAAATTTTGGTTACGAATTCAAAAAAAGATAATTTTTTTTTTCTCAAATTAATCGTTTTTGCAAGATCTTTGATTTAAAAAAAATCATCCTGTTATGAACTCGTAGTTGAGAGTTATGGTCAGTCAAAACTTATTCGATAATAAAACTTTGGCTGACCATAACTCTGTACTACGAGTTTTGCAAGTAATAATTTGTTTTTTCAAAATAGAAGAACGCGCAAAAACGATCAATTTGAGAAAAAAATTACCGTCTTTCGAACTCGTAGCTAAAAGTTATGATTGGTCAAATTTTTGCTACATAAAAAAAAGTGATATAAGTGAGAAAATAAAAAAAATGAGTAGTATAAGTGAAAATACCCCTTATAATTATAATAATTGTATCATAGTCATTATAAAAATTTAATAATAAATTATAAAATACAATGTATGAAATTCGTATTTTATTCTTTTTTATTTTGTTAGGAAAAAGATTCAGTGAAGTCAATTAGATCCGAGAATTGTCGAAAGAGACTGCTTAAAGTATACTCCCTACATTTCATTTTGTGCATGACATCAATCATCATAGCACGTACATGACGATGTGCATTTTGCAATGTAAATATTTTCAGTTATACATTATAAAATCATTATACGCCGTATAATTTTGATATTAATATTGTATTTAGGGAGACGAATGAAACAAGATTACACGTAATTATATTTCCGCTTATATATTTCATAGAATTCGAAAATTTTTTAGACTGATAAATAGCGTCAAATAGTAAAATGTATAATATGGATTTGAATTAATAGAGTATATTGAATATTGATGGTAAAGAACTAAAGATTGATGGAAAAAACAGTTTTGATGGACTTTTTTGAATTATATTTTCGTCAATTAATTTCTTTTAATGAGGCAATAACCTATCTTTTTAAAACGTCCGCTTTCATAACAATGATCTCTTGCTCACGAGTAATTAGTACTACCATGCAATTCAATCGCATTGCAATTTTAGCAGGACAAAATGTTTGTTAAGACGGTCTTGCCATAAGTTCTGGTAAAAATGATCCAATAATAAAAATTAAAGAAAGTCCAGAAGAATTAATTTTTCATTGTTCCATGACTTCCATCCCATTAATAAGTTAAATTATTCAACTTCTCCGTACAATGGATTCGTCTTATACCATATAGTTGATATAGTTGTTTGTTTTAGTATTTTACTATGGAGTACTTTGTTATGTGCTTTTTATTCATATTTTGTTTAAGGATGGTTATCTTTAATCTTAGATGGGTCTTGATAAATATAAAGTCAATGTGTTTAACCCATGAGTTTTAGATCGATTAGTGAATGATTAATTAGATTGAACATTATTTTTAATTAGTTTGAAATATAAAAATAAAGTAATAATAAAATTCATAAGTTAGAACTTCACCGTTAATATGGTCCTCTCCATATGAAATTCGGACGAAATTAAATTGCGAGAATTAAAGATATACACGATATATACAAACGTTATTGATACAACTAAACTTTCACATTTGACCAACACATATTAGGCATATAATTCATACAAAATATATACTCGACCCACCTATGCAATAGAATCACCCCTATAAAGGTCTACAAAATTAGAGGAAATTGTGTATCAAATTTCATTCCTCAACTATTTGCGTTCTCTTATTTTTCAAAATTGCATTGTTTTAGGACAATTATAAAGAAAGTTTTACAAGTAACAACACAATATATAAGCTAGCGGCGGTCACAATACACGTGAATAACACGTGAAACGGACGACAATGCAGTTTATGTGTAACGCTTTGAAACGGTTTCAATTATGAACGACTAAATACTTTATACAGCCAGTGTCATAAACCCTAGATAATTAATAAGGATGTATGTCACAATACACGTGAATAACATATATAGAACATGTGAGTGATTATCATTGCACTAAGTAAACATTAATCATCAAAAATACATTTATCAAAGATTATGCATCAATGACAACAATAACAAAGTCTCATTCAAAGTTGGCTATTATACATTCACAATAATCGACGTGAATTTAATTATTACCAACTTTTCATGATACGCGTAATCAGAAAACTTAGAAATAACATCAAACTTACAATCAAAAACTTCATTTGTTTCTTCATTTACCCATCCAAATGTCATCTAAATTTGGTTATCAATTTTCTAATTGAAAATTTAGCCAAATTTGTTCACTAACCTTACTTAATATCCACCCAATTACAAGAAGAGTGTTCTTATGAAAAATCGTCTTTCACTTATCAAATTATAAAATCAATAATAATTGAATGCATATTAAATAGGTAGTTATAGGGAAAAAAAACTGATTTTTCACAATTCATTGATTGTGAAAGACCATCTTTTTCTAAAACTTCGTATTACAGAAATGTGAAATGACCAAAAAAACCCTGATAATCCCCTTATAAATAGTGACACATTGACACACAATTCATCATACAAACAATCATTTCATTTCAATTTGCTTCTTTTATCTTCTTCATATTATAAGTGCACATAACTTGTGTTACTTCTTCTATGGGGAAGAAAAAGAGAAACAAGTTGTCTAAACCCACATTACCAAAAGAAATATGTGCTGAAATACTTGTTAAATTACCCATAAAACAAATTTTACGATGTAGAAGTGTGTCTAGAATGTGGCGTTCTATCATTGATGATCCACATTTTATATCAATGCATCATCGTAAAAACATCCTAGACAAACAAAACGAGTCACGTTTGTTAGTATTTCAGCCCCATGAGATACGTAACCCTAAACAATTGTGCACCATTCGTCGTGCCAACACCTTTAGAAAAGCCTCAACCCTGGGAATTGATGTCGATTGTTATACTCGTTACGAGGCCATGGGCTATGCCAATGGAGTGATTTGTCTAAACAGATACATAACTGAATTTCAGATCGATAAGTTCTTCCTATGGAATCCTTCGATCAGAAAAGGTCTAGAAATTCCCCTACCTCAATTAGCAAAGGTAAAAGGAATCTATGAGGTTGATTGTGCTTTAGGTTTTGACCCTATAACAAATGATTATAAGATAGTCTCGAGTCTACACATCAGAGATGGCTGTCATTTCCCTAAATATGTGGAGAGTTTCACCCTAAGCACAAACTCTTGGAAAACTATCCCTATGGAGTTAGGGCCATGCTTTTGGTACAAAAACACACCAAAGGTTTACCTCAATGGAGTCATATATTGGATGGGACTTGACCTTATGAAGGCCACCCCAAAAGGTAAATTCCCTTACATGGTGTCATTTTATGTGAACAATGAGGTGTTCAAGTACATTCATTTACCAAATTGTGAGGAAATTGATGATTGGGACCATGAAAGGTTCCCTATAATTTTAGGGCACTCATCAATTGGTCTAATGGATGTGTTTTATAACTATACTAACATATGGGTTATGAAGGAGGACTCATCATCATGGACTAAACAATATGTACTCAATTTGCAATTGTTTAACAAGTGTGTGTACTTTAAGAGTGATGGTAACTTGTACTTTGTGGGAGACAAAGGAGGTGTGTGCTCATACAACATTGAAAGTCATGAAGAAAAAGTGCTTGCAAAAAGTTACAAGATTTCTCCTCTATTGGTTGGTGTGTATGTGGAGAGTTTCATGCTATCAAATGGTGTTGATGATCATGTTTTGTTCACTCTTCCTCCAAGAACAACTAGGTTTGGAGTTAACTTGCAAGTTATTTTTGGAGGTATTTTATAAAAAAAAATAAAAAAAAAATAAAATTATGAAATAGGGTAAAGTTGAAAAAAAAAAGAAAAAAATTATCAAAAATGAGTTCACGTAAGATTTTATTACAGGTTCTGAGTAAGGTCGCTCTTTTTTTTGTTTCGGTTTAAGTCAAAAACTTTTGCTCTCTGAACCTTAAACAAAAAAATATTCATGGACTCATTTTAGATAATGTATTTCGACTTCCATAGCGTCGTATCAAAATAATGTCTTTCTTTGTTCGTCTTGTTTTTAGTCATGTATGGAGTAGTATGTTTATTATGGGTCCATGTTGTATCCGTGTTTTTCAATTTCAATAATGTTCTTGTTGTCTTATAGAGCACAAATTGTTGCTCTTAATTTACTCTAATGTTTTCGTTCCGTTTGGTGTAATCTTTATTTTGACATTTTTAATAAGAAATCATAATAATTTCGTTTATTAATATGCATGGTATTCTTTCAGGAGAAAAAACGTTTTTAAGCCCCCAATGACTAAAAAACAAGGCTTATCTTTTGTTTATCCTCACACTCGAAATCTATTTGGAGTAATATTCTTGTGGATGTTAAGACCGGTCAATATTGAAATACATTGAGCATATACATGAATTTACCACCATAGGACATGAATTTTGATTGCACATTGGGTTACAATGCTTCAAAATATGACATTTCAATTTAAGATTACGTATGAGTTTCAAATCTTTATTATATTAAAGCAATGTCGTAAATAGCCATATGGCGCAACCTCCTTGCACGAAAATGACATCAGCTCCACGTCATTAGCTTCAATTTTGGTTAGAGAATATTAACACAACCTATTATATTATCTATAATATGTAAAGTATCAATTTCAACCAAATTTTGTGGAACGAATATTACGCCAATAATAATTGCCTTTAAAAATTGAAATATGATTATATATTAAAATACAAAATTAATTAATTATCAAATTATATAGAATATCACATACAAAATAATAGAAGAAATAATATTAATCAACTTAAAATTTATCATTATATTAGAATTTTATAACTTATATACTATGCTATATAGACAATTGTGCTATTATAACGAAACTAAATTATCCTTCTTCAAGTTATTAATGATTAATTTGACTTAGTTATGAGATAGTAATATGATTTTATTTTAATTTATTTCAATTAGGGGTGTTCACTGGTCCAAACCCGGACCGGACCGGTTAAACCCGGAGACCGATTTCCCCTAAAAACTAAACCCGAGACCTGACCGATTTAACAGAAACCCGGACCGGACCGGACCTAAACCCTTTAGGTCTGGTCCAAACCCGGACCGGACCTCCTAATATAAGTGTTTTTAGAAATTTTTCTAGTGATTGGACCGGACAAAACCGGACCTAAGACCGGTTGCCTCATTTTTCTAGACCCGGAGACCGGACCGGTTTGTGTTCGGTCCAAGACCGGACTGGACCGACTGGTCCGGGTCGGTCCGGTTTACCGGTCCGGACCACTTTTTGAACAACCCTAGTTTCAATGCATAAAAAGTTATTTTTTCTTTATTCTTTGTCAATGTTGGCATGATATTTTCTCGAAATATAATTTTTCGCTTCTTGAAAATATCTTTCTAGAACATTTTAACATTTTAGTTAAAATAAACCACGTCAATTTTTATAAGTTATATTTTGTTTGGATATTTTGAGATCGTAAATGGGGTAAAATGAAGATCAGTTAGTATTATGGATTATGGAGTATTAAGCTAATGAATTATACAATCCTTTTCAATATTAAAAATAATTACAAGCATTATAATTATATAATATTTTGCCGTTTATAAAATTCTACATTATAATTTTTAAAAGCAAATCGTGAAGTTCACGGGTTTAATGCTAGTTAAATGATGAAAGTAATTGTTAGTGGATGAATCGTTTGAAAAAACTGTGTTAAAAAATTAAATATTTTTATATATTTAGAAATTTAGGGTTCATCTCATAGTGAGACTGTTCCATATTAAAATATACGCCGTCTATTTTAATCATATGTTTACCTTTTTATTTTGTGATGTAACTAATATAAATGCACTATTTTCTTTATAAAAAACTAAAATTTGGTCCAATTATCATTCAAAATTATTAAGGAAAAATTGATCTTCTTCCATATCAATAGTCATTTTGATCAGATTATATATTATTATACAAAAAAAAAAACATCAATTTGTGCTCAATATCAAAATAGAAAGGTAAACAAATGACTGAGACAGATAGAGTATAAATTAAGGATAAAATTTTATATTTATAATGTACGGAGTACAAAATAATCGAAAATCTCTAAAATGCAGGCACTACAAAAAAGTCACAGTTTTGCGATGGCCGAAATCCGTCCCAAAATGGCTATATCCGTCGCAAATATTGATTTGCGACGGAATTTGCGACGAAATCAGCACGTCGCTAAATTTTGTCGCAAATCAATACTTTGCGACGAATATACCCGTCGCAAACCTTTGCGACGGAAATACATCCGTCGCTAATTGAATAACCCGTCGCAAATATGGCGCCTTGATTTCCATTGCGCGCCAACATTTTCCGTCGCAAAAAAATGTTTTGCGACGGAATATTCTGTCGCAAACAACATAGTCCCTCGCAAAAAAGAAATAAAAATTGTGTTCAGCGACGGAATTTCCGTCGCAAAAGCATAATTATGTCGCAAACATAGTCCCTTGTAAAAAGGAGGAAAAAAAAAAGGTGTTTCGCGACGGAATTTCCGTCGCAAACACGTTAATTTTCGTCGCAAATAATCAGCAGATCAGAAGGTCTGATCTTCATTTACATAAGCCAACCTGCACACAAATCATCCATTTCATTCGCCATAAACCTGCACGTCATCCATTTCATTCGCCATTCCATCGAGCACCCTTGTATAGCATCCCAAATCTCCGTCCATAGCATAAACAATCCTCAAATACACACAAGTTTTAATGTAACTACAACAAGTCTAAAGTGCAACTACAAGTTCAACCAAATGTGAAACTACAACAACCAAATGCACACAATTCAAGCCAAGTTCATTGTTTTAATACCAACAAAGTCATACCAACCCAGTGACATCTGCGCCGCCGCTGCCACCCTCACCATCGAACCTATCGTGCCTCGTAGCATCGAACAACCC
>JAUEKU010166032.1:0-11738 GCA_032274805.1 Gypsophila paniculata
GAAATTAATTGATTTTAAATTAAGAAATTAATTATTATTATTAATTCGTGTTAAATTAACACGGGGTGTTACACATATCGTCAAAAAAATCCCTCCCCCTAAATTTCTGATGTGTTTCTCCGTATTAATTATCAAACCTACTAGTGAAACTTTCAAATACAATATAGTCATTTTAATTAAAATGTGAGTTTTTCGCAAGAAAAATGTCTTATAGCACAAAATAGTTTCGCCATAAAGATTGTGAAGCTTAATACGCAACCCATAATAATCAATTAAGTCAAAATCGACGTTGTGTGAAACCATATACGGAGTATAAAATTGGAGTTTAAATTACTTTTCACACGATATAATTACTTTTGAAGTACAATAAAGTTATTTTTCAATTTAAAACAATTTAGGTTACTTTTAACAAATAACATAATTACTTTTGGGTGTGTCTCATACTGTGAGACAGCCTCACAGTAGAATTTGTCTATTTTTATACCAGTATCTACTATCTAGAGTTCAAAGATATACTTTATACCAAAATATTAAACTGTGGTGTTTACATATATAAACCCTCAAGACTAGTTGTAGAGAATTCGAAATTAAATTGATCGTAATTTGTATCTAACTCTGATGTACAATGACGTAAGAGAATTTTTATTTGCTTCCTCGACTTCTAAAGTCTTAAAACTTAAATAATGGAGATGAAGAGCAAAAATTATAGCTGTGGGTTCACCAAATTGTTATGTATAAAAATTTAAATGTGCAATAATACGATATGGAGTACAAAAAAACTAATATGGAATAAAAAATTTATTAATTATTGGAAGACTACAAGTTACAACTTTTTGTAATCTTTTGAGTCTACTCTTAGTGTTTAAGGTTGTGTGACAGATTTATGAGGGTCTTATATATCTACGCCCTTAGGGAAGTGATGGAGTCTAATTTTGTAGCATAATCTATCTTACGTACATTTTGGTTGTAATAAGATGGGGTCAATTAACTTAATCAATCCACCGCCTTTTTCAAACCGTACCTTAGATAGAAGCCTTCTATTTATAACGATAAGCAAGCTTGTTAGGCAAGAAAATGATTTTGAATATTCTCTCTAATAAACTGGAGATATTATCACAATATTTTATTTTGTTTTATTTATGGCTAATGATATCAAATAGATATATCGTATATACAAAAACATAAAACACCAGTATAAACAATGGCTTGTTTAAAGTGATAAGCTAGCTAGATTTACATGGACAGAGCAAGGATGAAATAGTTAGGGGGTCGATTTTAATTACTATGTATACGTTTTCAGTAAAAATCATAGAAACATAGTTCAATTTTTACCATAACTTTTCACATATTCAAAATATTGAAATTATTTCAACACACTTAAAATTATTTACTTTTAAATTATTGAATTTTGATACTTCCACCGTTCCGCTGGATTGTATACATTTTCTTTTGGCACAAATATTAAGAATGAAAGAAAAATTAAGGGTAATTGGAAATTGAGTAGGTAAAATCATTGACAAAAATAGAAATATATAGAATTGAGTGAAATTTCCCAAAAAAGAATATGTATAGCAACCTATGGAACGGAGGAAGTATGTATCTATTTTAGAGCTTATTTACTAAAGTTACGTTGATTTATTTCTAATAAAAAAAATTACTTCTTATTAATACAAATAGGAAAAGGTAAACCTTTTTACAATAACATCATATATATATATTAATATAATGTTTCGTCCTGACAAATCCAAGTAACATATCTATCCAAAATCTTTATGAATAATCATGTGAATATAAGTGTAGTGAGACAACCTTAACACCTTATAAAATATTGCGCAATTAATATATATATATATATATATAGGGGAAGGATCCCATGCGAACTAGTCTACCATACGAACCGTACGAACCATCTACTTGGAATACATCAACTTTATAAGATCTAGCCCCCTAATTAGAACTTCCCAGAAATCACAATCACCCAACATCTTGGTTCTCCTTAACACCTTCCATTCTTCTCTCGACTTCTCTCTCAATCTCAAATCTCTCATCATAATTTGTGCGCTGCTCTACAACGGATCACTGGTAATTTTCTTCTCAATTTGTGAATGTTAGTTTTTATCAAACATTAATTATTGAAAAATTAGGGTTTGCTAAATATAATTGGGGTTTTATACCCATTTATCAACTTCATTCTAGTATGATTTCAATGAAATTAATGTTGGTTTTGCTAAATATAACTTGGTAATTTTAGATTGTTTTTTGGTTGGCATCATTTTGTTGCACATCAAATGTCTGTCGAAATCTCCGTTGCTAACTTTTTTATTTGATGAAGCACAATACAATCTATGCATTTCGTTTTGAAAAGTGGATCTGTCTTAAGTTTTTGAGTATCGAACATGTCTATTATTTTTCTTTCTGACACATATTTTTGTGTCTTCAACTACATTTTTTTTTGTGTATCTATAATATATTCTTATGTATCTGGCATACATTTTTTGTGTATACGAGTAATTCGTACATCAATCATAAAATAGTTTGCGAAGGACTTTGCCCTGTATGTTTAATCCTTGTAATTAAAATGCAGAAAATGGTGAATATATTATGAGTAGGAAAATCTCTTCTTGATTGGGTTTACGATAAAATAGGAAATAAAATAGCTTGTCGATATTGCTGTAAAACTAAAAATTGTTTGGGAGACAATAACGATATGACGTTTTGTGACACGTTTCTCATCTTGGATTGCGATTTGTGAGGAATGCACTTATATTGTTGCTTTGTACTCTTGTTAATAGTTGTTGGTTACAGAGTAATCTCCTTCCTCCATATCATTCTTTGCTTATCATTATTGTTGTGTTATATGGAGTATAACTATTTGAAGTGTGTAGTACCTGTTTTTGTTGTCTGATGTGGTTAACGATTATTTTTGAGTACGTCGAGGTTATTTTTGTGTATCTAACGGTCATTTTTATGTACCTTAATAAAAGTTGCGATTTTAAACTTTTGTATTCCTTACATAAACCTAAACATATTTAGGAATTAGCACATTTTAGATTTTGAGATATGCCAATACAATTTTGAAGTTACGATATATTTTTTCGAACTTATTTATGAACATACTACTATTTTCTGTGTATCTGAGGTTATTTCTATGTATGTAGCAGTTATTTTAATGTATCTTAACAAATGTTGGATTTTTTGTACTTGATTACCTAAGATGGATTTATTTTAGATTTGAGATTGTAAGGATACAATTTTTGTAAACCACTAACACTTATTAAGGACTAATGTGTCGACTACTCATTATTATCTTTACCTAATTTAATCACCAATTTTTTTCCTATCTACGACTAGGAGTCACTGTTGTGTACATAAAGCTTATGTTAGTATACCTTGAATTGTGTAACCTTGTATCAAATTCCCTCGCATTGTAGTAAGCACAACAATTTTGCTCTTTGGTAAAGGCTATTAGCTCAATGGTAGAACGGTGTGCAATATTGTACAAGGTGTAGGTTCGAATCCTACATAGCCTAATGCGGAGTAGGCTATTTTGGCCAGATCGTGAAGGTCAATAATGCTAGACACAAAACCTAAATACTGACCTTTATTGTTTTCTTTTCTCTTTTCTATTACTCGTATAACTTCGGGACTTAATAGATGATTCTACTATAAGTTTCTCGTAGCCGACATGGGATTCGAACCCACATCTTGTGCAAAGCACAATGCTCTACCTTTTGAGCTAATCGGCTTTGTAAGAGTAAGTTTCCTTTCACTTAACTCAATATAGAGCACAATACTATACCCATAAGACATTGACAAACCATAAAGTATTAGATACGTCAAAGAAGCGACACACAGACAATGGTCATTGAGTTGTGGTGTCACATACCAGAAGTAACAAACGTGAAATAGCACATACATACGATAGGCATGCATGTTTAGTAAATGTAAATGTATGTCAAACTTCTCAGATAATACTTGAACTATTTACCTCTGAGCTCAAACGAAATAAATAAAACACTTAAAAAATCAAAAGTGCTTGTAATTTCAATGTATGTGTTTTGATTAAAAAAATGCAACATATAGCCAAGATAGAAAACAAACACAGACTTACTCAAATCAACACAAAATTGCATTTAAGACAATCACATTCCATATTTGACATCTTGAATACAAACCGCCTTAGCAGAATTTCATGACATCCCAACAAAATGTTTATCTCAGCATAATTACACTCAAATCAATCTAAAATCGCAAAGTAAACCCATATTGCACCATTAACTCATTTCAAAATGCACCTTACATGCCCCCCAAAAAGTTTAAAAAAATAGTTCGGAGTACACCTACATGCTAGTCATTTCGAACTCAACTAAAATGAGGGATCACACACTTTTAATACGGAGTAGATTGAACTCACTAACAAATGAGCTTATGACCAAAATACTACTTTAGATACACAAAATATTGTCACCAGATACATGAATTTCGACTCTAGATACACATATGTATATGTGTATCTAGATTAATATACTTGTGTATCTATACAACTATTCCATGTATATACCTTACCACATCATAGCTATGAATCAGCACGACGTACTACTCACCCAGCAGAAGTTGCCGACAACACCAACTTTCGGCAATGCACGCACCACACTCCTCTCCCTCCATCACCGCCGCCCGTCTTTTGCTACCCTACTGAAAACACCATCACCACCAACAACTAACACAACATCACCAGTACACACCCCTGAAAAACACCACCTCACCAGATCGAGTCGTACCATTTTCACAAACAAATATTAATAGATACACAAGATTATAAACTAGATACACAAATAGCAGTATGAGATACACAAAAAAATTATACAAAATTCACAAGAACATCATGCTAATCCATAGATCAAAATCTGACATATTTCAGCTTAACTATCCCCAATTACTCCAAATTATCTTAAATTGTGAAGCAACAAATTAAAAACTCTAATTTGTTACTTCATAATAATTCAAACTTGTAGCCTACCACGTGAGTCCTACCACCAATTTACAACAATACCTGAAGACATTATCGTCATTCATTGTCGAAACACCAACATTTTTCTCACTTGTCAGAGAATCAATGTTGCTATTGGATCTTGAAGGAGGGAGAATGTAAACAAAATCTGAGAGGGGGTTGGACGACATGATACTGCCGACGGTGATATGAGGAAGATAGAGAAACTGAGAGACAAAAACACGGAGGAAGAGAGAGAATGATGGGGACAGAGGTGCACCGTCGAAGTAGTTGCCAACGGCGTTTTCCGCTGATGCTGATGCCGTCATCCAACTGCTAGTGATGTACGAGGATGTGAGGAAGGTTAGAGGCTGGACATATAGTTGCCACTTGCAAGTGGTAGTAGGAGGGTGGCTGATGGGAGAGTAGTTTTGGGTTTTATTATTAAAGGGTGTATAGGCACGTGGTTCGCACGGTTCGTACCAAATTACTAGTTCGTACCAAAGTACGGTTCGTATCATGTAATAATCACTTTGTTAGACAAGGTCATTAGTTAGTCATTTACTATGGCTTAAATAATAAACCATTCATGGTTAATGTTAAAATTTTAGTGTTTCATTTATTTTATTTTATTTTATTTTTCCGTTTTCAAACTTTCAAAAAATGTATTTGGTAAAATAAATATAGAAGCAAGATTATATTAGATTTGTATCGAACAATTATATCATTTCAGTTGATATTCCAAGATATTTACTTTAATTAATAATATATTGATAATTGATTTTTGAAAAAGTAACCTATATCAAAATATATAATTGTCCCACATCGATGCTTAAATATATATAATGAGTCTTAAAAAATAAATATACCATTAAAACTTGGGTGAAATTGAGTTTTATTTCTACGTGGTACCCTTATATTTTTTTCAAATTCTATGTAGTATATCCCGACTTTTTCATAATTAACATTGGTACCCCTCAATTTATCAAATAGTTATTAAAATACCCAAATTACTAAAAATTGAGTTTTGAAACAGTCATATTTTGTAATGAAAGTATGTCTATAACTAAGTGGTATATATGTTAACGGTTTGACAAATACTACTAAAAAAATTAATAAAAACTTTATAACCTAACCCTTTAAAATTGGTGAATTTGAGTAATTAGGATATTTTATGCACTTTTTTCATTTAATATAGAGGTACCACATAAGTTTTGGAAAAGGAAGGGATACCACGTAGAATTAGAAAAATATGAGGGTACACGGTACGTATAGAGTAAGAAGTAAGAACATGACCCAGGTGGAGTAAGAATGCGTGAATCAATGAAATAATCTGAATGCAAGTACCATTTATTTTTCAAGACATCCACTTTTTCTCTTTAATAGCTTTCGAAATCCTCTATAAGATTAAATATGAAAGATTTTAAAGTCATAAATCTATTGGTATAAGTTTCATAATTACTAGTTTTAAAGTCCGTGCGATGCACCGGTCTAACAGTAGTAATATTGATGAAAAAATAATTGTACAAACCCTTGAATTGAATTGATAATTATATTTTTCACGTGAGTGTATTTCTTAGATAATTTTTTTAATGTCTGTCATTTATTTATATAAACGTTGTTGGACGAATATATGTTATGATGTTATAGGTTATTTTTTGAAAAAAAAAATTGTTAATTTATCATTAATTTATGGAAAAATTTCATAAAATGCGTGATAATATGACAACATTTTGCGATACAAATCGGATGCTACTTTATATTTTTAGACTCTTTTTTGTTTGAAAAACGATGTGGGACAAATATCTGTTGTAAAATTATAGATTATTTATATTAGGTTCTTTTAGATTTTTTTTTGGTTTATTGACCGATATGGGACAAATATTTACCATGATGTAATAAGCTAGTTTTTGAAAGATTAATTAATTATTTATTCTTAATTGAAATAAATATTATGAAATGTATACTCAAATGATAGCATTTTTTTATACGAATATAATGATGTTAATTTTATATTTTTTTGATAAATACATTTTTTTAAAAATTAAAATTTAAAGACTTAGCTAAAAAATAGTAATGTATCATAGTTTAAATAGGAAACTGGATCTCACTTAATTACTTCTTTCCAAAATATCTATTTTACACTATTTAAATAATTCAATTTATTTTCCAAATGACGCATTATGACTGGCTGAAATTAGCTACTTTTGATGTGAGAGCTCGAAAAAAGCGTCTTTTATAAATATATACTACTATTTTGTTGATAAAACGATGTGGGATAAACATATATCGTAAAGTTACAGGTTAATTTTTTAAAAATTAATTACTATATTAATCTTAATTAAGTAAGTAAATATCATGTTGCTTCTATAGTTTTTTGACAATTTTTTTTTGTGTGAAAAACTTATATTTAAAAAATAAAAAAGGTTTAACATTAACTAAATTTTTTTGCCTAAACTATGATCATTGATCAATCATTAGTCGAGTTAGACAATTGATTATCTAGATTGATCAAGGTTTAGGTTTATATAAGTTTTTTTAGATTCTCTTTTGTTTAAAGGATGATGTGTAACAAATATATGTCATAAAATATTTATATTAAGTTATTTTTAATTTTTTTTGTTTATAGATCGATGTGGGACAAATATTTATAGTGATGTGATAAATTAGTGTTTAAAAATAAATTAATTATTTATTCTTAATTGAAGTAAATCTGTTTTAGAATTACAAAATTGTATCATAAATTTAATATTCTGTGTCATTCATTACTCATATTAAGAGCAAATCATTGTTATTGTATTCAGTCTCATATATCAAGCTCTTATATTTTTGGGTGATTTTTTTTTAAAAAAAAATTAACATTAACCATGAATGAATTATTATCTAATCATAGTCATTAGTTAACTAATAACCGTGTCCAGTGAAGTGACACTTACATTGATCAAAGTTTATATTTATATTAGTTTTTATTAGATTTTCTTATTTACGGACTGATGTGGGAGATTAATATATTACGGTATAAGTTATTCTTTTCAATAATTTATTATTCTTTTAATCGAAGTAGATATAATGAAATTTATACTTGTACGGTAGCATTTTTTGAAAGGAATCTAATGACATTACTTTTGCATATTTTAGACAAATAATTTTTGTCAAAAATTAAAATTTAAAAACTTACCGAAAATTTACTAATATACTGTAATTAAAAAAAATGATACATTATGTGTTTATTATATATTTTTATTTTAACTATCTTAGACTTTATTTAATTAACTTAATTTATATTAGTTTTTTTACAACTCTTTCTATTAAAATATCGATGTGGGACAAATATATTGTGAGATATAGATAATGTTTTCAAAAGTTAATTGAATTGCTCTATTATAATTGTACTAAATATCATTAAGTGTATGGCCTGTAGGCTCATATGAGAACACATTTTCTTTTATATTTTTTTAAAACATATTTTATTAAAGTATAAATTTAACTATAGTTAAGAAAAATAAAGGGACTAAAAATTTGGATACGTTCAGCTACTACCTAAAAAATTATTTTATTTAGGCCATGATCATTGATTAATTATTAATCTAGCTCAGTTAAGTGTTTATTTCATTGATCAAAATTTTTATTTATATTAGTTTTCTTTAGGTCAGTTTGTTTAAGCATCGATGTGGAAGTTTTATACATATTTTGATATGACTGTTTTTTTCAAAATTAATTGATTTATTTTCAATTAAGTACTATGAAATATATACTCATTAGATGGCATTTTTCGATACGAATCTAATGATGTTACTTTTACATTTTTTGGACAAACACATTTTATGAAATTTGAAATTCAATGACTTACCTAAAACTCACAAATATATTGTAGTTAAAATAGGAAAATAATATTTCATATAATTATATATTTCTAAAATAGTATTTTTAATCCTATTTAAATAATTCAATTTAATTTCCAAATGGCATAATATGATTGGCTTAGAATCCCTTGAATTAAGGAGAGAGCTCGAAAAAAGCTTCTTTTATAAATATAATATATTAAGATTAATTTTTAGCAATTTTTCCTTAGTATTAACATCATTAATCAAATTTCCGATAGTACGTTAACTTAATCTTTGCTTTTCTAATACGTCCTATCACTTTGAACATCTTTTGGTATCTTTAGAAGTTTATTTATTAATTTGGGTCCAAAATTAACAAAATTTTAAGGAAAGAAATAATTTGTGCAGGTATAAATAAATAGAAAATATGAGTTTTTACTATAATTGTATTTTGGATAAAACTAATCTTCTCATGTATGTTAAAGTACTAAAAACATATCATTCAATAAATATTGCATAATCAAATAAACAACTCGAGCTCATGTCTCTCAAAATAAGTTAATGTATACATATACAGAAAATAAGATTAAAAGATAATAAATATTACAATGATTTTCGGTCTTTATTGTACACAGTATTAGATTTGGTAGTCTACATGTCTAAGAGTATTTACTTTTTCGAAGAAAAAATGGTTGAGTTTGTTATAGAATAAGAAAAGAGAGAATTGAGAGAGAAAAGTTATTCATTTCATTCATACAGGAGTTGTATATATAGAGTACAAATGGAGAGAGTTTCACATAAACCTAATTAAAAGATATTACGATATGGGCTTTCGTCCCAATAGACATCCACTATAATGGGTTTATAACACTTCCCCTTGGATGTACATCATTAAAGAATATGTTTCGTTAAAGCCTAACTAACAAAAACCTTATGGGAAACAACATTAGTGAAAGAAAAGTACAATATTCTTCAAATCACACATAACATGTCGCCTCGTTAAAACCTTTCCATGGAAAACCCAATGAGACAAAACCATGGATAAGGAAAAAGAGTACATCTCATAGTGTTTACTCTCCCTAATGGTTACATCGCTTGAACTTTCTTGACATTTTCCATGTTATGATAATGCTTCTCGATCTTTGAAATAACGTCTATTATAGTTGATTATGTGCTTCATACGTCTTTGTTCTTTACATTATCTCTGTCATACGTAGTATTGTCACTTTTGTGGTTGAGAACAAGTTCAACTCTTAGCTCTATATATATCATCTTAACAAAATGATGATCTTTAATATACTATTAAGCTATCTCGTTAAAAACCCTGGATAGGAAAAATCCATTGGGATAAAAACCTAATCGAAGGGAAAAGATTATAACAATAAGTATCAAATAATAGAGAAATTGGTTATTTCTCATTGTATATCTTTACAACATAATGATGTATTGAATTATCCCTAAACTTCAAGTAAAGCGAATATTGATTGGTTTACTACAAACTCCTTTAAGAGGTTTGACGTGCCATACTTGGAACTTAGACCATGATATTCAATCAGTCATGTTAATACTTACTCGTATTCACTCAAAGCATCCACATATCCGCAATCATTGTGTAGAAGTTAATTAAATTCTACAAGGAAATTAATTGATCCATCTTATTTGTTGTGATGACCATTTTAAGATGTGATTCTTAGAGAAGATACAAATAATAGGAATATGTATCTCCTTATGGATATTTATCTTTTAGGTTAAAATTATAAACCATGTGCAACATATGATATGAATTATGTTATTTAGATATACAGTTAACTAATGTAAAGATATAAAATGAAACTAATATGAAAATGATGAACTTACTATATGTATGCACATAGGACTCGATATGCAAACTGTACAGTTTATTTTTATTAATTTGGACAATTTTAAGTCCATGAGCTCATTTAACATAAATTGTGTCGACAATCAAAATGGACTTGGATATCATATCCGAATTTTATAGTCCATCAAATATGGTGCGCAAATATATATCGGTTATATGATGTTCCGATAAATTTTCAGTACTGTTCAATTATATCTAAATCTAAAAATATATGGTGTCATTGTTTTGTATATAGGCCACCAATTAAACTTCAGTAATCCATATGCCTCTCGATAGGCAATTAATTGATGACAATTGATCTATACGTTTATCAACTGCTTATTTTTGCCATCAATCGTATATTCCATCATCATATTGGAATTGAGAAACTCTTGGTTTCATATATTACGCTTCAAGTGTAATATTATAGTACTAGTAAAACCTGATATAATATCTGATAAATTTTCATGAATCTTTATATGATCGATTTCAAATAACAGTTTTCTAAATTTCACGTATAATAGGGGATAATACAAATTAATTTTTACCAGGTTCTTCTCGATAGTTTCCCCCTAAGATGGTGAAAATATCATCTTTAAAAAATTTTTATCGAGAATCAGTGTATGATACAATTGAATTTCAATGTACTGAATCACAATGTACATTTTAAAGATCACTTAGCTTATTCACATAATAATTAAATTGTAACTTGTGATAACACAAACTATTTGTAAGAACATTAAATGTGGTCTACAAGCCACTTGAAATATGTTCTTCACTCAACTTTGAGTAGTCGTAATATCAGATATAATACAAACGTTGGGACTATAAATAATATGTCCAACTTGTTATACAATTAAGTAGAGAGTTAAGGTAGTATTTCCAACATATAATACAAAGTAGGAGATTGTAAGCAATATATTCAATACCGAATATGAAATAAAGTAGAGATTAAAAGTAATATCTCTAATAAAAAATTGATTATATCTTGATAATCACTTATCATATGATGTAACATGTGACACAAACAAGTGTATCAAATATGTATAAGCAACACTTGTAATAA
>JAUEKU010166043.1:0-11737 GCA_032274805.1 Gypsophila paniculata
AATGAGAAATATAAGGAGTACGTGCTCTCCTCTTGTGGATTTAAGTGGAGAGATTTCAAGTCAAAACTAACAAATAAGTGGATTCGGACCAAAAATCTGAAATAAAACTCACATGTTGATTGTTATTCTTACATTGAGCAAGCCGATTGGGAGAAATTCAAAGCTTCTCGTTGCGCAAATGAAATCTATACAATTGTTATAGTGATGAAAATATGTTTTTTGTCACTGTGTTGCTGCATTTATGTGTTATCACTTTGCTACCATTGACTTGATACATGATCTCTTACCAAACAAAGTTTGAAGATACATTAAAATGTAGCAAGTGTGGATGAATACGTAGCATATAGGACTGAAGAGCTTTCATAGACTTTGGTGTGTCACTGTTGAATGACTAATCATTTAGTCACTGTATTGTCGTGTTCTGTTTTTTGTGGATGGTTTAGTCTAGAAAGGACAAAAGAATTTCTCAAATTAAAGTTGATAAGTCCATTAGTCAGCAGCTACCTTATTACAGAAATAGTGATTAAAAAAAAATTGAGCACGCTTTTTACAGAAACAACTACCTTATTTTAATCTAAACTACCTTATTTAATCTACTCTTCGCTGTCACAATTAGTATGCGTAAGTCCATGAGAGTGATTTCTTAAAAGAATTGGGTGCACATTGGTGGAAAACTATTCCTTTGTTTTTGTTTAATTCTGTCAACTTTTTGTAGGAGAAGAGTAAGAAAGCCGTAGAGAGTGTGAAGCATAACGTGCATCCTTATTTAATGGGTAGACGGGGATACAACCAAAGGATCCCTGAGTGGGTAGCTGAATCTTCCATGTTATCTTCTTCACTGTTATCGTCTAATTCTCTACTTAATGATCGTAGTTGGCGTTGGATAAAAGGAAGGTCTAAATCAGACGAAATGATCCCTAATGAGAACACTAAAAAAGTTGTTGAACAAATGGTAAATTATTATTATTATAATTTAAAATAATTCAATTTTAAAAAAATAAACATTTAATTTGAAGTACATACTTATAAAAGACAATTACTTATTTCAAATTTCCTATTTGTTTAGGAAGAGTGACGAAAGAAGGTGGACTCAGGAGAATTTGTTCCAAATAGGTACGGCGATGTCTTGTCACGAAGCCTAAATAAAAAAGAACATCCTGGTCGAGTAAGAGGTTTTGGCGGAGGAGTTAGTATCAAGGATGTGTATGGAACATCACACCGAACTTCTCAAAGGTCCACTGAGATTTCGGATAAAGAGGTAGCCGAAATTACAGAAAAAGTTCGGTGGGAGACAATTGAGTCCTTAGGCTCTATAATTCAACATGAGACTATGGGCATACTGAGACGAATAGGGTTACAAGTAGCTGAAGAACTAGAAGAACTGCAAAGTAGTTGTCAATCAGCAAACCCTTTAACTAGTGATGCAAGTAACACTAGTGGCGCAGGTATTAGCAAAGAAAGACATCTGAACCTAAAGCCGAACCAGAAAGAAATAAAGGTTCTTGTACGAAATACTTTACAGCTATTACAAATTGTTATGATGATATATTTGTATTCTTCTGATGATATAGAGGCCTTAGTAATATTTTGGTCGTAATAAACTTACTCTTAATTTTGAATGTTATAGGAAACAACTAACTGTCGTCTAGCTTGTCTACATGATGGAGCATCTTTCATTGTTGCAATCGGTACCACTTATCCATCGGACAATAACAATCAAGTCGTTCATAGTACGCCTTTACAAGATGGTAATGCGAGAGTTTCTATTGACAAAGTAATAGAAGGTACTGCTCCACTTCCAATTCCAACACAATATATTGAGCGTGTCGCAGATGTCGTAGGAAGTTTTGTTCAGTGGCCAAAAGAGTTGATTATACTCGGAGAGATAAAGTTAATTATGAATCTAAATAGGCATAAAATGTTTTTTAACAATTATGATTATGACTTGTACTAACTGTCTTCTTATGAGCTATCCACCAATCACTACTAAGAAAAAAGAAGGGTCCAAAGCTTCTGGTATCAAATTACCATCCGAGACAATGTTTGATTAGTCGTCTATACCAAGTATTGGTCCTAAATGTCAAAAGTTGAATGATTATCTTGCCTTGATGAGCCCAGAAGCAAAGTTATTTGAAGTAATATTGTCATCGAACATGTTTAAGTTCAAAGAGGACAAGCCAATATTTGTGACCGAGGATGATCTCACACAGCTTTTTCGAATGGCATTTTTAAATGTGTCATGCATCCAAGTGTTCATGATGTAAGTAATGACAAATATTTGTTTCATATGTGATAATTTATTATGCATAATATTTAGTTTTTTTTTTGTGTTTGTACAAGGTTCTTACAAAAACTTTGTGAGGAGAAAAAAGATGAAGGTTTTCCCTCCGTTGGATTTTTGTGTCCAACAATCATGTCTCAACTTGTTAAAGATTCAAAGTTGAATGATCAAGTAATGACTTATGTGGAATGTAGCTTGCTTAAGATGGGCAATGTTAATATTATACTCGTTCCATTTTGTCAAGAGTAAGTATCTTATCTTACCAACTCTATAATAATAACCCTTATTGTATAACTTCTTTTTTATTAACTACTTATTGGATAGCTCATAATGTTCGCTTCTCATGAATCTTGTGGTTGATTTTTCCTTGTCTTCTATATGTAAATAGAATGCACTAGAGGTTGGTAATTATTTGTCCGTTGATTCATGAAGCTTATTATTGTGATCCATTGACAACCAACAAGCGTCACACATCTTTTAAGCATGTCTTACAGATGTAAGTATATATGCAATCCCCACTTGTAGTATTAATATTTTATTTTCAATTAAATGACATTACTATTTTGATGTTATTTTTATTTGAGGCGTAGAGCATTTCGAGCTATTAGGGCCCAAGGAGGTTCGACATTGAAATCTGGCATGTCAATGAAATGGAGTAACATAGTTGCAAGTTGTTATTTATAATGTATTTTCTAGTTAGTTTCTTACTGTTAGTAGTGGTGGTGTTGTGGCTTACATTGTTTTTCTTTTTTTTGTTAAGTTGTTGATATTGATGGTGTGGTGTTGGTTAAGGTGCTGGTTGTTTTTTGCTACTGTTGCAGTTGTGGATGTTGTTATTGTTTATTATTGTCTTTTCAATTTTGGTAGTGGACTGTAATATGGTGTTTTTGGGGTTGTGGTCGCTGCCCAAATATGCGTGATTTGGAGCTTCCGACGTTACGTTAATCACTAGTTTTGGTTCTTAGCGGACGTAATAGAAGCTACTTTATTCTTTTTTGATGGAATAAAGTAATCCGTCCTAACAACCTGAAATGCTAACAATATGTTAGATTGAGTTTTGGCATGCTTGGTATTGTGAAAGGATACATCCGATGTTGGTCATATACCCGTGTTAGATATCAGCTCCTCTTAGAAGATATTACCCACGCTTAAGCACCTCGGCGGCACGTTTTCTCCAGGCCTTTCGTATAATAGGTTATTTTATAGTGAAAGATTTGTCTTTTATTTGTCTTCGCTGTCACAATTAGTGTGCGTAAGTCCATCAAGGTGTGGAATTCATTTTGGCTATTCTCATCATGAATTGTGTAAATATCAGTTCATTTTGAATATGTGACCTCGTTGTCTTAATTTGTGGGAAGAAAGTAGCTCGGGTGCTTATATCCCATAACTCGTTTGCGTCATTTTTTCATAAATCCAAAAACCAATCCTAACAACCTGTCAAATTCAGATGGTATGTTGTACCATCATTAGCTATTACGGAATAACTTTCTACATAAATCTCAATGTTTGCAATATATACCTTTTATATCTTTTTGCTATAGTAATTTACTAATTTCTTAAATATCTACCTGTAGTGCCATCAACAAATCGGAAGCACAGAATGTGGCTATTATGTGATGCGGTATATGTTAGATATAGTTAGGCACTATCGGAAGATCAAAGATGTAGAAAAGGTGATTATTTCATTGTTTTTCTTGAGATATAGAAGTTAATTTATTATCATGAACTTAGTATGTTGTTCTAATACCATATATTTGATTTATTGTAGTGGTTTGGATCGAAGGTTGCTTACACGGGGGACGAAATTAATGAGGTTCGAGAGTTATGGGTCAATTACTTTATGGACAATCATCTTTAATTATATGCATTCGCTTGTAATTTTATCGGCCATTGAATACATTACGAGTTCATTTATCGTTGAACAACTATGTACTTGACGCGTGATTTGCGGTTGCAGTAGATTCGAAATTATATAAATGTATGGATGTTTTCTGGGTTGATGCAGGTTGGATTTACGATTTCCCATTATGATAATGATGGGTAATTTATGTAAGGCACGAACTATTAGTGTATTATGCAGGTCGAAATTTCAATTTTTATTTTTTTTAAAAAAAAATACACCAAAGGCTACGGTTGTTTGAAAGAAACCGAAGCCAAATATAAATATAAGGCTTCGGTTGAAATCTACAACCGAAGCCAAATATGCACCTACAACTACGGTTAAACATAATAACCGAAGCCAATTTGGACACTTAAGGCTTCGGTTGTTGTTTTAAACTGAAGCCAAAATTGTTTTGGCTACGGTTAAGAAACCGAAGCCGTATGTCTGCGAGTTAAGGCTACGCCTAAGGATACAACGGTTCAACAATCGTAGCCAAAAGCCTTTTTTAACCGAAGCCAAAAGCATTTTTTGTACTAGTGATATTTACATATTATTTAAAATAATTCAGGTATTCGTTTCAATCCCATAGAAACGACATGACCATCATGTTTAGCCTGTGGTAAATGCTTGGTTAAAGGATCAGCGACATTCTCGTCTATCCCAACTTTACATATTGTTATTTCCTTTCGTTCCACAAAATCTCTAATAACATGGAACTTTCTAAGTACGCGCGTATCTAGAATTGTTAATAGATTTAGGCTCCTTACCCTAGAAGACAGCTCCACTGTTGTCACAGTATTTAGGTATCGAATTTGCGGCTGTGTGGACTACTTTTAATCCCTCTAAAAATTGCCGAATCCATACTGCTTCCTTTGCAGCTTTCGATGCTGCTACGAACTCTGCCTCCGTTGTAGAATCCGCAGTGATAGATTGCTTGGAATTTTTCCAGCATATGGCTCCTCCATTTAAGACAAAAATAAATTCAAATTGGGATTTCAAGTCATCCATATCTATTTGAAAGCTGGCGTCTGCGTAACCCTTTACACGCAGCTCATTGTCTCTTTCAAATACTAAGAACAAATCTTTAGTTCTTCGTAAATACTTAAGGATGTTTTTAACAGCTATCCAGTGACTCTCACCTGGATTTGATTGATAACGGCTCGTCATGCTCAAAGCATAGGATACATCTGGGAGTGTCCACATTATAGCGTACATGATCGATCCAACTGCCGAGCGAAGCATATGGGATCAATTTCATGCGTTCAACATCCTATGGTTCAGTAGGACATTGTGACTTGCTCAAGGTAATCCCATGACCCATAGGTAAAAACCCTCTTTTAGAGTTTTCCATGTTGAATCGGCTAAGAATCTTATCTATATATGCTTCTTGACTCAACGCTAGTAGTGTTTTAGATCTATCTCTATATATCTGAATTCCTAAAATGTGTTGCGCATCTCTTAAGTCTTTCATCTGGAAAAGATTTCCAAGCCACTCCTTTACAGAAGTAAGCATAGGTATGTCATTACTGATGAGTAATATGTCATCTACATACAAGAATAGGAATATAACTTTGATCCCACTAAATTTCATGTATAAACACGGTTCTTCGACACTTCGAGTGAATCCGTTTTGTTTTATAACATGATCAAAGCGATGCTTCCAACTCCTTGATGATTGCTTAAGACCATAAATAGATTTCTTAAGCTTACATACCCTCTTAGGATTGTTTGGATTTACAAAACTCTCAGGTTGTGTCATATACACTTCCTCTTCCAGAAATCCATTTAGAAAGGCAGTTTTAACATCAATCTACCAAATTTCATAATCATGAAAGGCAGCAATCGCTAAGATTATCCGAATAGATCGAATCATAGCCACTGGCGCAAAGGTTTCTTCATAGTGCAAACCATGAATCTGAGTGAAACCTTTAGCCACGCGTTTAGCTTTGAAAACATCTAGGTTTCCATCCAGTCCGAATTTGATCTTAAATATCAATTTACATTGAAGAGGTCTTACCCCGTCAGGTAAATCCACCAAGTCCAATACTTGGTTTTCGTACGTGGAATCCATTTCAGAACGCATAGCCACTAGCCATTTCTTGGAGTCAGGACTAAAAATAGTCGCTTTGTAGGTCGCAGGCTCATCACTTTCACAAAGTAACACGAATTGATCTCCATTTTCCTCGATAATACCAAGGTATCTATTAGGTGGGAGACTAATTCTACCTGACCTCCTAGGTACTAAAGGAAGATCAACTGGGTCTGATGAAGAAGAAACAATTTCTTGTTCTACAACCTCATTTTGTGGCTCTTGGACTTCATCAGGTTCAAATTTTCTCCCACTCTGTCTTTTAGAAATAAACTCTTTTTCTAAAAAGACGGCATTACGAGTCACAAACACTTTGTTCTCATGACGGTTGTAGAAGTAATAGCCACGTGTCTTGAGCTGAGTGGGTGTCCTACAAAGATGGTTTTCTCGGATCGGGGTGGTAGCTTATCGTCAGACTTACTCTTAACGTAAGTATCACATCCCCAAATCCTAAGAAAAGCGAGACTAGGGACTTTCCCTTTCCATATCTCATATGGTATCTTTTCGGTTGTTTTAGTCGGGCTTCGATTTAATAAGAGTATTGCAGAGAGAATTGCTAATCCCCAAAATGAATCAAGTAGTTCAGTCTAACTCGTCATTGATCGAACCATATCTAATAGGGTTCGATTTCTCCTTTCAAACACACCATTCAATTGTGGCGTACCAGAAGGAGTTAACTATGATACTATACCACAGTTCTTCAAGTGATCGTCAAATTCATTAAATAGATATTCTCCGCCACGATCTGATCGTAAGGCTTTAATTTTCCTATCTAATTGATTCCCTACTTCACTCTAAAACTCTTTGAACTTTTCAAAGGCTTCACTTTTATGCCTCATTAAGTAGACATAGCCATATCTTCTCAAGCCATCGGTAAAAGTGATGAAGTAGCTATAACCACCTCTGGCTGTAATTGACATTGGACCGCATACATTAGTATATATAAGGCCTAATATGTCACTTGCTCGAGCTCCTTTTCCAGTAAAAGGGGCACGAGTCATCTTACCTAATAGACAAGATTCACATACACCATATGATTCATAATAAAATGGCTTAAGAATACCAATTGATACTAGTTTCTTAATACGTTTATCATTTATATAACCTAAACGACAATGCCAGATATAGGTTTGATCAGAATCACCTGTTTTGCCTTTTATTTTCTATATGATAGACGTTACTTGAAGTGTCAAGAATATAAATTCCACCTATTGAGGCAGCTTGGCCGTATACTAAATCATCATATGAAATAGAACAAGTATTATTTTTAATAACAAACGAAAAACCTTCTAGTCTAACACAGAAATAAAAATTATATTCTTACTTACAGTAGGTACACAAGAACAATTATTTAGATACAACTCTAAACCAGAGGGTAAATTAATTACATAAGTCCTTACGGAAATATCAACTACTCTAGCTCCGTTTCCAACGCGTAGGTCGATGTCTCCTCTAGCTAGTCGTCGTACGTTTCTCAGTCCCTGTAAATGATTACAAAGATGAGAACCACAACTAGTATCAAATACCCAAGTTGTAGAACTAGCAAAATTAACGTCAATCATAAAGATAATGGAAGGATTTATACCTGTAATCGTCACACGACCAGCTTTTTTATCCTCCAGATACTTGGAGCAATTCCTTTTCCAATGTCCAACATTGGAGCAATAGAAACATGGTTGATCGGGGGTGGCTTTTTTCTTGGTCTTTGGTTGGCTATTCGTAATAGCTTTACCTTTGCCCTTGCCTTTATTTGGAGCCGACTTCTTGCCCTTTGCGGCCTTCCTCTTAAACTTCTCATTCTCCTTAGCCAACACAGCTACGACATCTTTGCTTGTTCTCCTACTTGCTTGCATATCTTTCTCTCCTTACACGAGCAAAGAATGCAACTCATGGAGACTTTTTGCCATGTTGTTAATGTTGTAATTCACCCTAAGTTTGGTGAATCCATCATGAAGCGAATATAGCCCTCGGTCTACAGCGGTTTCTTGTGAAATCGGATTTCCAAGCCGCTCGAGTGTTTTCAGATGCTCAATCATTTTGAGCACATGATTGGACACTGACTGTCTTTTCCCGAGGCGAACCTCAAAGAAGCGAACGGCGGCATCATACTTCAGAATCCGCGGGGCTTGCGAATATATTGTCGTAAGTCTCGCGAAAATCTGATAAGCATTAAGGTTAATTTATCAACCTTCGCTGTAGACTGGGTGACATGGCAAATATCAAAACATTTTTAATTGCACAGGACTCCTGTTGGTATTCCTCATAAGCTGCTCTAACAGCGTCTGCGGCTGTAGATGTCGGTAGAGAGGGGGAGGGTCAACAAGATATCGCAACTTGCCATTAGCTATGGCTGCATTGCGGAGGTTTGGCTCCCAATCGATATAGTTGCTTCCATCATCCTTTAAGGAAATCCTATCCATAAAAGAACGGAGCCAACAATCTTTTGAAAGAGGAGGAGTGAAGGTATTGGAAGTAGTTGCCATTGCGGAATAAAATTAACTACAAACGGAAAGAAAATAACATAAGCTAATAGCATTCAATGTAAAATGACTTATGAATAAACAATTCAAATAAGCATATAAAGGCATTTATATAATGATCTTTCACTAAATTATATAAATGATTCCGAGATCCGTCTCTATTTAATTTTGGGCACGGTGAGGCCGATACATCCCAATTTTAAATAAATTCGGTGAGTCAACTTTTGACTGATTCTACTCCTACAATTCTCGATTGATTGATTTCAAATAAATTGATCTCCTAGCCCCAGAACACAAGACTTGTCCTTATGTCCCGTTGAGTCTAACCAATTTTCGCATGTGATAACATTTATCATCCTACTTACTCGAGATAAAAAGTAAACACCCTGCTGAAGCGAGCGTGGCCCTAATGAACAAGAGATTCACAGGTGGTACTAATTGGTAAGGCTAATCACAATTTTAATATGTGAAAGATCTTGTTAATTAGTTATCAATTCCCTTTAAAGTGAATTAAATAGGTGAATTATAGACAACTCTAAATTAACAATAATGAGTGGTTTCTATGATGTCGATTTGATTATATGGCATTGTAGGTAAGCAAGTAAAACAACTAAGCAAGCAAGCAAATAATGAAAACATAAATAAGTCCTAGTATGGTCACCTAAACTAGCTAATCTAATTAGCTATTACAATCGGTTACAACTTTGGAAACCAACTCGTTAGCCCCAATATGGATCTTCCTTGGAACGCCTTCCAAGATGGCATCGTCTTCTTGTAATCGTCGTCTTCGGTCTTCTTAAATAAATGAATTAACATGCATAATCGTATTATACATTAATTATATTCAAAATAAATTATAAATAACAAAAGGCGATACGAGATCGCTTAGTTATTACAAACCGAACCGGTATACCCTATCATTACGAGTTTCCTAAATACCGATTAAACTAGGCCATACTAGGATTAAATGAATGCATAAATAAATGTAATCAAATTAAACTTAAATAAACATTCATACACAATTATCTAATAATTGCAATAAATTCAAACAATGCCATATTACCAAATTGATCAAATTAGTCTTATAATTTAGTAGTATTTGACAAAATTTTAACCAACCAATTTTGAAATCAACACCCAAATCATATTTAGGTCTAAACTAAGATTATGTACCATTTAGGAAATTAATTTTAGTCCATGCTAAAACATTCACATAATTCTTGTCCAAATTGATTCCAAATTGTCTAATTTATCGCTTTTATCATAATCTTTACGATTTAAATTCAAACTTATCATAACAATTATGAAAAGTCCACATTATCAACTCCTTGATTATGGTATTTTATCATGACAAAAACGTGGCCTATTTTCACCCAACAAAATTTGGGTTGAATTTGATTGAAATTGAGTCACTTTTATCGATTTTTTTATCATATAAAAGCCGACAAATTCTCAAAATAATCATATCCTTTATTGAAAATATTAAAATTCATTTAATATATTCTGGACATAATGATTAAAATAAAAATGTCGTGGAAAACAATTGGCCAGAGTTCCGACTGAATATGGAGAAAATCGCATATATCGTTTTATCGTTTTTATCTTATAATAAGATCGACAGAACTTTTCAAAACTAACAAATTTAATCTCAACTTATACTTTATCAAAGTCATGTTTCCGGTGGTATAGTCCATATTTTCTCATGTCCAAAATTTTATATGCTAATTATATCAAATTAACGATTAATTCATATTTAGCGATTTTGGTCCTATTTAGATGATAGTTAGTTAAATAAAATGAAAAATTCCAATAAAATATAAAACTCAATCAGACATTCCTAAAGGTTTAAAATGGCCATGCAAGTCCTAAAGTTTGTGATAAAATCAATTTTCGTCACAAAAATTAGATGGGCCGAAAATAGCGTGGTTTTATCGTTTTATAAAACATGCATAACGGCATAGCTCTGATACCACTTATTAGGATCATAGTCACTAAGGACTCCTCTAATTATGCCTCTAAAAATATTTAGAGGACTTTAGGATCTAGTTATGCAAGTAGAACAAAATGATAAATGTGCACAAAAACATAAATAAAATGAACTCAATTAAAATTAACCTTAAGGAAGCTAGACAAATACAACCTAATATGGTTGCTTCCTTCCTTAATCCACCCAAGGATAAACTCAACTAAATATTAGTATTATTGACTAGATAACACTAATATCTAGTCTTCAATAGAGAAGAATACCGAAGAACAAAAGCTCAAAATTGAACCAAAAACCACACGGCACAATGGCCTATTTTGGAACAACTATTGTTCTTAATTTTTGTCTGATATTTGAGCTGGTTTTTTTGAGTATTTAGAATGATGTTATAGTGGAAAATCTAGTGCAAATGACCATATATGTGGTGATCTATATAGACAAATGCATGGGTGATTTATTGAATAAAATATTCAACAACTAATGGCCACTTGCATACAAGTGTAGGCTGAATTTATGAGTATCATTTAGAATATTTTGAGTCCATTTATTAATTATCATATAATTGGTCCATTATAATTTAGATTTATTTTAATATAAATTAGTTTCATTTATCTAATAAATGAAATAATTACATGACCAATATTTATTTAACTTTTAAGCAACATATTTGAGTATTATATCAAATATCAATATATATAACTAGTCTTAATGAATCTAAGTGAGCCAATATTTTATAACTCCTATAAAATAATTAGCTTACACCCATTATTTTATAACATGCCTATAAATCATATTCATATTAATCAAATACTAATTATGAATATTTAGTGAATTAACACTTAATCACTAAGTCCCAATATATTTTTATCATATAAAAATGTCTAATCACTCTATTTATTTTCTTCTCTTGACTAACCTTTAGTCCTTATGTTAAGGCTATAATATATTTGTATCATATACAAATAATTAGTTATCTTGTTGGGTCTTTTCCCTATAGGTGTGACCGAAAGGGGTTAGTTGG
>JAUEKU010166054.1:0-11733 GCA_032274805.1 Gypsophila paniculata
TATTGAGATGTCCTAAAGATTGCTATGAGTCTTACCCTAACCAGGCTCTCGATCTTAGGTCAAGGGGAACTAGACAGCGCAGATAGGAGCACAGACTATCAGCAAAGACAATTAAACCATAGCAAGCAATCAAACCATAAGCAATGTCTCACAAGAATCATACAAACCCTAATTACATGCCGACTCTAACCCTAGAAAGGAATTAGCTACGCATGCTAGTGGCGACAATAATCAATAAGACGATAAATACAACAGTAAAGCAATAGAAAGAAGACATAATAAAGATTGAATGCTTGAATTAATAAAATCAATGTAAAACGATTACAACTTACAACTTGAATGAAAAATACCGTCTTAAAGCCTTAAAGGAAATGAAGGATGAAAACCCGAAAGTAAATCCAAGAGAAAACCAAGTCCGTCCTCCAAAACCTAATTTCTGATCTTATACAAAACGGGGTTTAGCCTCCAAAACCGACCGGTTTTGGGTAAGTAGACTCACCGATTTTGTGAACCGGCCGGTTTGGGTATCAGAACCGGTCGGTTCTGTCAAGCTTTGTACGTTATCTTCTTGCAGCTGAACCGGCCTGTTTTGGCTCTAAAACCGGACGAGTTTTGTCTTCAGCTAGTCCTCAAACTTCACTTAATCTTGTCTCCTTTGGTCCATCTTTCGCCCTCGACTCTAGATTCCCCAATGCACTCGAAAGTGGTCCAGAAAGACCGTCTTTTAATACATTTCCTGCACAAGAAACCAAAATACCACGAGTAGCATAAGACGAGAGAATCGCAGCCAAATAAGTCTATAAAGACCTCACTATCTAACGAAAAAGCGGGGCAAAAGAAGATCAAAAGGTGATGCGAAACAGACACATCAGACACGTCCAAAATTCCCTACGAACCTAAACCCCCTATTTCAAATATCCTCTTTTTTTTTTCCAAATCCTTACATTTACAAACACTTACTGACAGCCTTCCATATCTCCCACTGCTTAAAACCCCTACGGAACCCAAACCCCCTTTTCCAAATATCTTTCTTTTTCCTAAATCCTTAAGCCTAAACACTTAGTGACAACTTGGAAAATGAGGTAAAGGCACAAACAAATCATGAAATTGGATTAATCTTGTCGTAAATTGTCCTCACACTTTAATTTTTCTATTACGAGAACAAGTAGATTGTTGTATCAATATTCTTGTAATCCTAGTTTCGATTCTAAGACTATAGATTATGGATAATTTTTGATAAGACGCTTTTTATACAAATTTTTACCCCTTAAAATCATATTTTAATGTCATTTTTCGTATTAATTTGAGCTAATATATTATATTTTTATAAGTATCAATATTAATTTTTTTAAATTTTTCTTAATTATATTTTGAATAGGACAAGAAGATTTAATTACTTATAAGGATTGAAAAAAAATGTTTAAACAACCAATCTTTGCGCGGCAAATGTCATCCATTGAAGCCGTTGGTTTTCAGATTATATAGATAGTATTAGTGTTGGTGCCCGTCCAGCGGCCGGACGACCTATATATATTTTTTGTAATGTTATTCGTTTGAATTTTTTTTTTTTTTTTGTGATAAATTTAATCATATAATTTTCTTATATTTTCAAAGCGATTTTTTTTTTTGGTAAAAATTGAAAATTTACATTGAATATGAATTTGAATTATAGTTTAGAGTGAGTGAAATATATCAAATGGGCCAATATGAATGAGAGAAGAGATGATTATCAATAAAAAAATTCTCCGAGAAAGACGGTCTCATTTAATAAAAGAGCAATATCATTTTCAGTTAAACTTTAGGTACATTTAAAATATATTCACGTCTAATAATTTATAGAGACGGCTTTTTTTTATTCTTTATAAATATAATAAAATCTTGTGCGATAGTCTGACGTTATAATACTTTGTGACTACAATTGGTCTTCTATTACACCATCTCAGGCCGTGAGACTAAGTATTCACTAATAAGTATCAATGAGAAAAGCTAAATATCGTCTATCCCCCAAAAATGGAATCTTCTATGCCATCCTGTTTTTGTTGTAAGATATCATCAAATGTCTTGTATACTGCTTCAACTTGTGCGTCAATGGAGTTTGCTTTCAATTTATATTTAAATCAGTTAGTTGGGTTCCTTGAGCAATACTGCAAGAGGATATATCGTTGAGGTTTATAGGAATGTAACATGTTGAGTGTACGGTTCCTTCAAGTGACAGCAATAATGTTGTTATTGGCGATGATCCTATACCTAGAATTTTATTCCCTTCTTGTCAGAGTCTAGCTATTTAAGTCTTGTAAACAGTGGTGTAGGGAGGTGTTGGGTAGTGGGGTCTCGAGACCCATAGTTTTCGGTGAGACGGTGAAAAAATACAATAAATTTTGCAAGAGTGATTTATATTCTGTTAAATAAGACCCACACTCTCACGGTCGAAGGTTATAATTTAAAATATGTAATTTATGATCCCACTGTCCAAATCTTGTTGATTCGCCACCACTTGTAAATAAATTTTTTCCCTGTGCCTCCATACCCAAAAATGAAAAACAACCCTCCCTTATTTCTCTTAGTGGCTTCAACTACCTTATCGTATATAACCATTTTGGCAATTGTCTTGCCTTTTTTTCTAGTTTCCCGCTCATTTAAATCATCATGTCATACAAACTTTTTTGGAAATTCGGTGTATGTTAATTAACTCTTTTAATTTGCGGCACATATCTCCAATTTGCCTCAAACTATTTTGTGAACATCATCTTTTAGATGTCAGGCCTTGAGAGTATATCACTTACATTTTGATTATCTCTGAATATAGTTGTTTATTAGTTAGGCATATGAAATTCTAATCGCTTGAATGATAGGTATCAATAATTGGTATCAAATTGGTAGATCTATCATCCATATAGCTTTATAGTCCGAAATATAAAGAAAATTCATGTACTCTTGAATTTCATCATTGCTTTGCTCAATCAAGAAAGTACTTATGTCGGGTCCCTTTGTTACAATTTTAAAAATCATGATTAAGATGAAAAAACAATCAACCAAATTATAAGACATATTCATTACTCTCGGTGTTAAATTATTACTCTCGTTGTTACTACTCTTACTTTCAGTGTTAAATTACTACTATTACATTTTTTAAGTGATGATTAAGATAAAAAAAAACTTATAATACGCGTTTAATACTCTCGGTGTTAAGATATTACTATGTCTTTAAATTATGTCATTGTTACTAATATTACTTTCAATACTCTCACTATTAATTAATTATTTTTTCTTCTCTAACTTCTTATATTATTTTCAGTACTCATACTGCTATTATTGTTAATTTGATTACTCTTATTGCAACTATCGTAGTTTCTTTACACTCACAGTTATTATTATTAAATTCATTAATTTCCTTTTTACTATTATTACTTTTAAAACTCTTGATGTTTCCACAATTATTTTCACCACTCCCTCTTCTACTCGTGTTACTTTCGCTACCCTTATTATTATAACTATTAATTAACTATGCTCACTATTGTTATTATTATATTTTATTCTCTTTCTACTACTATTATATACTTTTGCTCTCCCAATCAAATAATTTTTTAATTAATTTTATTATATTATTTAGTCTCATATAATAAAGATCACGTCAGTCCACTTTATACTTTTAAGTCCTAGCTAGGTTCTACATTATTGTAATGAACAATTTGAGACGTGCTATTATATTGAATAACATCTTATATCTATCTATATATATCTATAATACAAGAACCAAGCCATGACACCCTATACATGTGTCATTTTATGGTGTAATGTTTTCCCGCCTCCTTCACAACTCTAAACATGAATCTCCTACAATTCATTTTCATATGACGTCATTCCATACACCAATATATTTCCTTTTTGGTGTATTTACTCAATGTATTTACACATGCTTTATAACTCTAGCCTTTTCCATGGTAGATTCTTTCATTACTCATAATTTGAAAATTTATTCTTAATTAAATTTTCAATATCATCTAAACTAGAAAACAACATTTTCCAACAGATGATTCAATAATCGTCAAAATATAGGATTGCTCAATTCCATTACTTTGTTATATTTTTTTCATCAGCAATTCGATTTATGTGGCGTCTAGCACGATAATTTTCAAAATTGATTTTTGTTCATGTAGGTTTTCCATCTATGAATTTGATTCAACATAGTGTAAAATAGAATTATTTTATCATTAAAATAGTTATTTTGCTTTTTCAATAGATTTCGTTTAATATAAATAAGGACCTACTATTACCATATCGAAAACAAAACATCACGTATAAATATTCACATTAAAATATAAATGAATATTACAATACTGTTGAGGATTATTAGGGTATCATTAAGGTTTGGGTAGCCGGTTAGGGTTTAATCTATGTCCACAAAACATTTATCAATAATAAATCCTTTATGAAATCTCTATTCTCCTATTACTCCCTCTCATTCATTGGATTTGCAACATATTCCAATTTTGGCTCATTCAGTGAATTGCAACATTTCCTAAAATACCTCTCACATAACTTATTTTATTATATTTATTTTCTCTTTCCTTACCCACATTAAACCACTATCTTAATAATCGTGTCATTTATAAATGTTGCAAATTCAAAGAATGAGAGTGAGTATAATTTTATCATGGTATCAGAGCCTCTTTCTTAAGGACTTTAAAAATTTGTTTCCGCTGTTCTGCCGGTGGGCTGATAATGTAAGACGCTCACCGGCATGATTTATTCGATGATTACTTGTGATTTCCTTATTACAAAAAAAAAAAAGAACCTCATTCCCCTTCTTTGAAACTTTATTAAAACTCTTCTATTTCGTTCAAGGCGGTAAAAAATTTACTGGCGAGTTACGCACAAAAATTTACTGGCAAGTTACGCAAGAAGAAGAATTGATTGGCGAGTCTTATACGCATGAAAAAGATTGTCTGGCGAGTCCTATACGCATCTGAAATTATTTGGCGAGTCCTATACACATTTATCTTACCAACCTTGTGGAAAATGAAGACGGATAATGAAGAGACGAAGAAGCTGACGAAGATTGATTTTATTGTGTTTTTTTTTTTTAATTATTTGTTTGAATTCTATTTAGTTTTATCGTATTTTATTTTGCAAACTCATGAAAATTTTATCAAATTACCATGAGTTTGAGGAGGGATGTTGAGGATTATTAGGGTATCATTAGGGTTTGGGTAGCCGGTTAAGGTTTATTCTAAGTACACCAAAAATAATTATCAATAATAAATCATCTTTTATGAAATATCTATTCTCCTATTATAATTTTATCAAATACATTCCTCAAACATAGCAAATAAAACAGAAGACTATTAACCCAACCTTTGAAATAAATATCACTTACAGACTTTTAAACATATTTGCCCTAAATATTTTCTCTATTATTATTGGTAATACATTTTTAAAATGATTCCTAGAATAACTTGAAAATGATAGTTTGCAAAAATCAAAAAATTGATATAAATATGACAATAAAATTTTATAATTTTTGTTAAATTTGTCTAATAAAATTTAGAAAATAAAACGAACAACGGGTCACAACTAATTTAATTCTTCAATTGTCTAACACATGACTTACGAGATATTTTGTACCTTAAATTTAATCAGTCTTAAATTATATTTTTTGGGGATTGCTCTGTAGTTGTTCATTTATTTTGATCACTGGATAGAGATATTTTTTGCTTTAAATTTCCATTTATTTAGATTTTTTAAAAACCGTTATGGTGCACGATGGGTTAATTTTAAACTAAATCTGAAATTCAATCCAAAACAATATAAATGTCGATCGATTGTCTAATAAAAAAAACTTAACAAGAAGGAAAAGATTTAGATATTTAAGCCTTTTAGCTCATTTCTTTTGTACTTTTCATGGTCAAATTAAAATTAAAAATTTGAGAGTTTACAACATCCTAAAGCATGATATTTTGGATAGGTTCGGGACTGGATTTGAAATGGATCGTTGATGGGTTTGGATCGGGGTTTTCTATAATGAATATAGATTAGATTGTTTTAGAATGGGCTCATCAAGGGAAATGTCCACTCATGCCCGCCCACCATCCATTGCAAGTACAAGTTTTCAGAATCGCACCCGTCCCACCACCCACGACGAGCGTAAATAAAAAATTGTTTTACTTTTTAAAAAATACACGATACTTTTAATTTGACTAATATTTTAAAATTTTTACAATTACCTTTCAATAATAAAAAGAATTAATCAATATAAAGTAGGTAATATGATACAAAACATATTTATTAAATGCGGTTATGAGGGCAAGTGAAATCCAGCTCTTCTCCACCACCCACGGCTCATATAATATTGGTATCCGCATCCCCCCCACCACCTGTCAAAGCTATACTCACATCCAACTCAAAGAAGTGGATGAGGTGCAGTATCCGTTTATACCCGCCTCATTGACATCTCCAATCGAGTGCCTCATATTTACATCACATTGATCTAAATATATCGTTTTATATTAGTAACATCCTTTTGTTAAGTTTACACCACATAATTTGGCATAGTTTTTATATTTACACCACATAACAATTTTTAAATATATCCTATGAAATTTACGGGTTTCTAATAATATTAGAAATTACATGTATAAAATAGGATCATACAATATAACTACATAATGATTTAGTTACGAAAATTTGAAATGTAATTATATATGCACGTGCAACTTTGCACGGGTTCTAAACTAGTTGAAAATATATAGAACTAAAACTCGAAGCATCGAAGGTGTCATTTATTTTTTTACGCATATTTTATAGATAATCATTATGTACTTAAAAATTGAATTAGGGAAAACTATCATCACTTATACGTGCTCACTATCCCAGAAATAGGTAAAAGTAAATATACAGAATATAAAAATAGGCGAATCGAAAAAAAAAAAAATAATACTCCGTTTTACTTTATCTAAAAATTAAAGAGACGCGGCATGTGAGATCTAAGGAGTTCAATTAAGATCCGGCAGCAAAATAAATCGTAAAGCAATTAAGTCAAGTTGTTAGTACTAACATGCATTTTGGTCTAAGACGTGTGGAATTAAAGCATCTTATTCACACATCAATTAAATTAAATTAAATTATTATTACTCCAACTTGATCATCCTTTTGGAATAATTCTAACTTTATTCTGCTGTTGAATAGTTTAAAATTACCTACCACTATAATATTACTTGGTACGGAGTATAATGTAAGGAGTATTAATAAGACTAATTACATCTATCGTATTATAATTTATCGTATTATAATTTTGTTCGATTACGATAAAATTATACTCCCTCCAAAATACCTTACTACTATAAATTTCTCATGGTAAATTATACTTCATCTGCTCAAGATAATATATACTCCTTTAATGGTATAGTTTTATTTTTTATTTTTTATTTTTTTTAGACAACGATACAAAAGTCTAGATTACAAGTTTTTTGCTTTTTTCGCTAAATTATGAGACACCTTATTAAGATATCTCGGAATATAACTAAACTCGCAGCAATGTAAATCAACTAACAGATCTAGGATGTCGTTGATGAAACTGTCAGCCACGTGGGATCTTTTGACGATACCCGTAATCTGCAACAAGGCTGTCCGAACTTATCAACATGTGGCGTAGATTTCTCTGTAACGCGCATTTAATTGCTTCTTTAATCGCTTGTGATTCCGCTTGGAGAGGGCTTTGAGAATACCCAGAGCTACTACCCACGTGGTATAGTTTTATTTGATACATAGGTTATTAAAACTCTTTGGATTTTTATAATGAGTTGCTCTTAATAATATAGATAGATAAGTCGTCTCCGTATCTGAAATTTTATAAAGTAAATCATTAAAATTTAAAATTGTGTTTTTATCCAAGATGATAATATAAAAAAATATAGAACATATAAAATTAATATTAATTAATTGTATACTAAAATTTGCTTGCATCATGTAAATTCTATTTGATGACACCATGCATGCTGTAAGCCATGTCATCAACTCCTATTTCATTGACCGTAGTTGAATAAACTTTATTTTCCTCTTTTTGTTTACAGTTATTTGTTACCACTCGTTCCGATCATTTGTTTATCTTTTATTTTGATACAAAGATTAAGAAAATTTCACAAAAAAACACGTATATCCTTGAGCTACTAATACACTATAGTAAGAGAAAAATAAGAGGATTGGAGGTAAGTTGGCCAATTAATGTACGTGATAAAAGCTACCAAAAAAAGGTACACAAATCAATGAATGACACCCAAAAATAAAATAGGTAAACAAATGAACAAAATTGAAGGACATATCTTTATATTTTTGGAAATGTGCGTAAATGATTTTTGAAAAAAATAACAACGATATTTAAGAGTAAATAAAGAACTTAATCACATGAATATATATATATATATCTTCCTATGGTTTAGGGGTTATCATTTCAATTTAGCACAATTTTTTGTAAGACAAGCAAGTATTTACATCTTGAACATGAATTAGGTTATAAAGATTTAGGGAATAAATTCTACGTGTTGGTCTTGTATTTTTTGAAATTTTATATGATATCCTTCATGTTTCAAAATTATTAATAGTTCCCCAACTCAAATAATTTTTATACCCCGGAGTATGATGTAACCTAAGTACTAATTTCCGTTAAATTTTTCGTTAATTAGGCCGGAATATTTTCACAATTATCATCATCTTCAGTTTCATATTCGATCTTTTCCCAACTATTTTTGTGTTTTAATTATTTCCAATTAATTGGAAATCAATTCATTATTTATTCTTAAAAACTTATTATTTTCACTCAATAATCTCAATTATCTTTTAATAATTCTTCATTGAACATCTAAGGCTACAACAAAACTTAAATCAAATCTTAAAAATTAAAATATTATTTCGTCCTTACAATAATTAATTATAATCTTAATTAAAATATTTAATAATTATAAATTTATAAGCTTCATAATAGGGTATAAATTTCAATTTAGTTCATTACCAAACAAATATTGTCAATTAGAAGAATAAAAATCATGCTAATTTTAGTTAGTTTGACCTTTCACAATTATAGAAATATAAATTTTTTGAAAAAGTAGATTTTCTCTCTTACACCTTGGTTTTTGTGGATCTGTTAAATTAATTAATTAAATTTCTAATATGTTGTGAAGGAAAAAACGAAGAATAGGTATAATATTGATCCATGAGAGATACCTTATTTAGAAAACGTAATTAGTCAACTCATGTTATTATGAAGAAAAACAAGTTTAGTAGGAGTATTATCTTTGATTGACGTATTGAGTCATCATCATGACATCATATCCAACCAACGACGATCATCACTTCATCATTCCATTATTTTTATTTGTTGTACAATACTACGAGTAATAGAAAGTATAATAATTCATGATCTAAAAATTTTGTGTTTTATTTCCAATTAAATGGAAATCAATTCATTGGTCATAATAAAATCTTTTTTGCTCTTAATGTTTTTTAGTATATTATTTGCCAAATTAATGTTCGTTTTAAACTATTTTTGGCTAATAACTCCATGTAATCGAATTAGGATAAGAAGTCAAATCAAGTAGTGTTAGTCCTAGGTGAAATTTGATAAATAATTTATTAAAAAGAGTAACTTTTGTATATAACAATGAGTAAAAATTAACACTTAAAATTTTTTATGTGATCATTTTTAAGGTTTAAAATAAACATTTTAAAGCGTTTAATTAAAAGTGACCACCTTATGTGTTAAAGCGGTTATCATAAACATTAATTAGTGATTCTTTCAAAAAAATATTAATTAGTGATTATAAAGAAGATACGACGGTTTCATATGAATATATATATTTTTTTTTAATATTAAAAACCATTGAAGCAAAACAAAATTAAATGTAACATTGTTTGGACTTTGGAGTACTCCAAGAGTCCTTTGACCCTCAAAGTGCATTATTATTTCATTATTCCATGTTTTCATTTGAACACATCACCCATTTATACTTGGATTTGCCCGACTTTCTTTAGTAGTTAATGATCCTTCAAACAAATTAATACGGTGGGACATGTTAAATATATAATAATTCGAAAAATGGTTTGTACTCCTTTGCAATAGTTTCTTTCATTTTCACAATAATTTAATTACTTACTTTGTTTCAATCATTTATTACCTATTTTTATTTTAAAGCATATGTATCACTCACTCATTTATTTATTTATATTTTTCTTATGAAGCTTTTAATGCACTAATCCACCATTTTGCTTCTACCATCGAAGTTTATAAAATGATTCATTTCCTATATTACCAAGGATAAATATCTCTTTTATGAGATTTTCTTGATCTTTGTGTCAAAATAAAAGGTAAGTAAATGACGGTAACGGAGGAAGTATAATATAGTTTATAAAATGAGCGATATGTTTCTTTTCTTTATTTTATTATCGTAAGGTATATTTATTTAAATATCTATATGTCCTCTATATATTTCAATACGAAATGTCCATTGTCTACTATTATCTTTTTTTATTAGATCACGTATTCAGACTCTATAGTGACTCTATATACAAAGTAAATTTTTGGTAACCCTTTGAATGTTTATAATGACTTTTTTAATTAGTCGTACCATACTTTTGCAACGTAATTAAAAATTTTCTTACTATTATCATCTAAATGAAATTAAATTTTAAATTAAAACAATCACTTGAAAAAACATATTTAAAAGACTTACCATTTTAACTATGCAAGAGTAATAAAGTAGGAAAAAAATGGAATAGTGAATAAATATAAATCCATTTTTTTACCAAATATTGTCCAACAAATTAAAGAAATTGAAAAGTCAACATAAATATTTATAAATCATTTGATCAAAATGAAATGTGCTTTCTTATTATTCGAAGCAAATATTACTTTTAATTTCTTGATTAGTTCATGAAAGTATCATCAAACTAATAGTGTGAACCAAACTTAAACAAACTTTAATTACTTTATTATTTTATATTATAAGAGACAGGACATGTGAAATCTTAGAGTAGGTTTAGTGCCTGCAGGGGTAATTAGTCACCCACTAATTACCATGATTTAGATCTTAATTAGTCGTGGAAGATTCATTTGGTAATGCATGTCAGTTTGTCAACTTAAGTCCAAGGTATAGTAACATGCATTATGGTCGAAGCTTAGTGAAATATTGTTTGATTCTGAAACCGTCTTATATTAACTTAATTATGTTAATTCAAGATTTGTACCAATACAATGAATTTAACGGGAAACAAAAATGAAAATTAATCAACTACTAATATTATATAAAAGGTATCGCAATACGTCTTATTAATCAATAAATTATATAATAGTTGATATTAAGTATGTACTTCGTGTATGAATAAAATTTAATTATGCGCTACATAACTAGTCTTAACGTTTGCTTCTAAGTTATTCATATGTTTAGGATCATATGAGAAAACCTATTTGCATGAGAACACATATTTCCATGAGAACAAATCTCAACCACTCATTAATATATAGATTGATGGCCGAGATCAAATCAATTTGTCACTACTATATCACTTCCAATCTCCCAGCAACATTATCATTTTCACTCCTCTTCAAATTTCCCAAGCATCCTCCAAATTCGTAACATCCTCGTCTTGCCCTCCACTTCTTCCATTTTATCTCCACCATCGTCAACCACCTCGACCACCACCACAACTTATCGTGAAATCGATCAAAATTTCCCCCAATTTCAT
>JAUEKU010166085.1:0-11728 GCA_032274805.1 Gypsophila paniculata
GAAAAGATATATAATTTTAGCTTAATTGTGAAAATTACATTACAAAATAAACATTCGGAAAAAAGGATTATACAACCAGTTGTACTACAACCATCTTTAATTTCGCGAGCATTTTAACAATATTTGTGAGCATTTTATAAAAAATTGTAAACATAGCTCAAAAAATTTGTACTAAAGCTCACATATTTTGTAGCAATGCTCAAAAAAGTGAAATTAGTTATACTACAACTGGTTGTATGATTTTCGTATTGCGTTTTCTTTGATTGATACTCCATAGTACATGTCAAATTACATTTTCATACTAAGAAAACAATCAATTTATCATTTTCACAAAAATACATAAATAGTTAAATAATTGAGTTAAAGAAAATTTTTCAAACATCATAATACATAATTACATAATTCATTAGTAAAATAAAATACGGGGTAGTTTTATAATACCCCGTTCCAGAATTTTAATAAGAGTAACTAATTGAGTACTCAGTAGTACGGAGTATCCAATAATTTCAAATTTAATAATTTGAAACGATATCTTGTAAAAAATAACACAATCAAGACCTATATTTTCAATATTCTAATTATGAACGATTTTCTTGTGAATTTTTGCTTTTAAATAAAAAAGTTACTCATGAACACTTATTTATGTATAATAATGTATACCATGATATTTAAATTTTTTTTTATCATATAAACATACTCTATTATGTTACACAATTATGCTACTCATATATTTATTTAGAAAATATATATACAATACAAAAAACGAATTATCGTCATTAAAATTTAATACCATCCGATAACACCGTATCAATTTGAATACAACCCCACACTCCTCCCACTCCCTTTATAATTTGACTCACAACACCTCCCTTTTATAAACTCTCTTAATTCCATACTCATCCTCCATCATTTTCTCTCCTAAAGCTTACCTTATTTTCCATCATTAATAAAAAAAAAAGGAAAAAGAAGTAGAAATTTTATTCTCCATTTTTAAGGTATATTCCCCTAAATTCATGTGATTCTACTCTACATATATTTTACTTTTAACTTTTAACACTTTTACCAAATTATTTTTTTTTTTTAATTTGATGATGTATTTATTTTTATGATTTTTTTATATTTTTTTTGCTCTTTTTAATTTGATGAGTATGGTATGTTTGATCTTTGAGCAAATTTTATTTAGACAAAGGGCCGTTTTTCATTTTTAAATGGAAAGACCGACGGTAAATAAAGGTTATATTAAATTAAGTTAAGCGGTTAGAGTCTAACTCAAAATGGTCTTTCACAATTCAATGTGATCGTATTTTTTTAAATTTTTTATGTTGATGATTATTTTACTGTAGTATAATTATTAGTGCGATCATTTACACCAACCATTCAAAAATTATCAACGTCAAGTCAACTACACCGTAGTTTGAGTTGATTTCGGGTTGGTCGATTTTAAAAATAATATTTCTCGGTGTGACGATTGTTATTTATATTTGAAATTTACCTACTACGTACTCATACGAAGTAGATAACAACTGTTTGTGTACCATAGCGTGATAATCCATAGACCGTAGTTCTACTAATTTTAATTTAATGCTTGTTGGGATCATTTTATAGTTTATTTCGTCCAATTTTAATATTTATACTTTCATTTTAGAATCTCTGAACACGTTTATAAAATACGTTAAAGTGATTACAAAAATATTAGAATGATATTTTTTTTTATTTAGAATCATATATATTACTCATCCGAGTATTTCGTAATCCTTATTACGGAGTACATATTTAAGTGAAATGACCGATCATTAGTAATGTTTTGGACAAGTTCATTATAAGTAGTGAGACGATTTTATAGGAGACTTACTGTAAAATGTAAATCTATTCAATGGTGGTCTATGTATATTGTACTCCGTATAATATTCGATGTCTCGCGACATTTAAAAAGAAATTTTGTATTTCATTAAATTTTGACGTCGAAAGTTTTAAATATAAATTTTTCAGAGAATAATTTTGAACTAGGTCTATTTTGTGACATTATTTTGAGTGATGCAATATTTTGGGGTGGAAAATATTTTCAAAAATAAGGACATTTCTTGTGATTTTGAAAAGCCTCTCTTACCATTTTAATTTGAAATTAAAATCTGAATTTCTTTGTCCTTAGAATTCAAAACAATTCCTTTTGTTTTCTTACGAAAATAGTCCAAATTTTAGAGTAATTCTTCTATAAGTCGTTGTATGCTCGTGTCCGATTGTTTGCGACTAAATGTGATCAGTATAATAATTATCGTGGCCAATATTGAGTAAAATGTGACATAGACTTTAATCACAATTCATTCAGTAATACAATGGTTCAATTTTAGTCACAACTAACCCGTTGTCTGCCTATGACGATCTTATTTTAAAATTTATGTAGATAGGTGATTTAATGGTTTCATTTGAAATCGAGAGTGAAAAACATTTCAAAGTAATTTACCCATCACTTTAGATGGGTAAATTATATCCTTTGAGTGACCTTCATAGTATGATTTGGACATTTGAAAGGAAATTAATAAACTCTCACACTTATTTTTCTGGTTTTTTAATTAGTGCTTTAGCTTATCTAAGCAAAAGGAAAAAAGAAAATATGTCCCCACCAACCGCCCAAACATGGATGAAGGTGACTCCCATAAAAATAAATTGTATCGAATATGTCTTGGCTTAGTGCGTGGTTAATGATAGATTTGAAGTTCCGTCCTCTTTCATAGTTGTCTTGAATTTCGCATAGTTTAGTTTTATGATCTTAAATGGTAAAACCAGCAATAAATGAAGACGTAAGACGTACGTAGGGTGTATAAGGGAATGTTCTTACACAAAATATTACTCCCTTTGAATCTTTGATCCACCTGTTTCTTTACGTTTTTAGACTAAAATTCAAGGCAGGGATCACCTATTACCCACTTTGGCCACTTACATATGCTCTCCTAAATAACCCATCTAAAAGCAAATGTAAAAAAGTGGATGGATCGGAGGAAGTATGTAGCCAGGGGTGGAGCGAGGGGGGGCTAGCAGGGCGGCCACCCCCCTAAATTTTGAAAAAAATTCTATTTTTAACTAAAATTTTTCGAAAATTTTGTAGTTTATCTTATTTTATAAAGGCTTCGCCCCCTAAAATTTTTCGACCTCCCTAAAATAAAATCCTGACTCCGCCACTGTACGTAAGATCGTCTTTTTTGAAACTTTGCGTTTTTTCGTATTATTAAGCAACAAAGATTTTTCACAAAAAATGATGTGTAATAAGTCCATGGCTATCTACTTGACTAGGCACACTTTTTGGGAAAAATATGATTGACTATGAAGAATTGATTATATGGGTGGTGGTAAGTGTTAGCCCATAGAATGGACCCTTATACCAAACTTTCCATTTCCTAGTTTTGTTTTGGTTTTTTTTTCTTTATAAATTAGGTACATTTAATGTGTACCAAACCTTCATTACACATTTTCCACACTTAATAGTCTTAGTTATTTAGGCGTGAGGCGTATTGACGCGATAAAGTCCCTAAGAATAAGGGTACGATCATGTTTTTTTGGTAACTTTTGCGTAAGACCTATGCATACGAGTTTATTAGGCCGTCATTGTGGGTGTTATAAAAAATTATTGAGCTCGTTATGCATATGACAATCTTAATGTATGTGCGTGTTTTTCCGATTTTATTGAATTATTGATTTAGCGAGTTTTGTTGGGAATTGAAGGTTAGAACAAAGAGCTAAGAGTCTAAAGTCATAGGAAAATTTGGTGCTAGTGTTTGTTGTTGGTAATGTGATTATTGGTATAGTTACATCACAATCACATGAGATGGTAGATGTCCTAAATTTAAGTGATCTTACCACCTAAATTACGTGGGCCGACTGAATTTTAATGTTTGTTCCTTTTTTACTTCTTTCAACTTTCCGCGTTAATATTTGTGATTTATAAAAGGCCATAAAAGCGGCCTGGATTTTACATATAATACATGGTCGATAGTCGATACAGTCACATGTGACTGGTAGAACCAATTTCACGTCATGTGGCAGGTACGACCACTAAAAGCCAAGACGTGCTAAACCGCAATCCTTGGTTCATGACCATCACCACAGTCGTGATATAATACATTTGGGACGTAACTAGGGAAAGCAATTAATTAATCTCGAACAAGAAGTCACAAATTTGAGTTTAGATCTACTATTATTATTATTATCGACGACAAATTTAGATTCAGATTGAATAAAATACAACTGTGGCATTTCAAAAGGACACTTTCTGTGGTTACCTGTTCCCTGTGTGCATGAGGTGTAAAAGTAGAGTAAGCATAAAAATGTTTCTGTGTTTTTTTCAACTTATTATATAGAGTAATTATTATTGTGCTTTGTCATGGACAGCAACATAATTGGCCTTAAATAATTCTGTAGGTCTTTTTAGAGAATAATTTGGTGCACATTTCATGCTTGTACACCTCATTATTGTACAAAGTTTGTTTTATATCTGGAATTAATAGCATTCTTTGTCGTCGCTTGCGCGTTGCTTTTACATAGGAGTATCATGCTGTGTTTAGATAGGTTTATTTGAGCTAGTACTCCCTTGGATCGACTTATTTTTTTTACATTTGCTTTTGGGTCGGTTTTTTAGGAGAACACATGCAAGTGGATGAGGGCTTGAGGGTTACTCCTTAATTTGAATTCCAACACAAAAGACCTGAAAAGGAAACGTAGAGAAATAGTAAATCACCCAAAAAGAAAGCGTAACGACTTAAGTGGTTTGGAGTAATTTATGGTTTCAGATTTTATTGGTTGTTCAAAGTCGGGATGATTGGGTTGAATCATAAATATGACTGATCGATATCGTCTTAGGCTAACTTGAATGTGCTGAATGAATGCTGTCCTATGGAAAACTTGGTCAAAGCATAATTTACTGTACTCATGAAATATGCCTCATTCAAGTCAATATCTAATTTAGAAAGACAATTATTATGTATTTTATGTCTATCCACACTTTCTCTTTTCCTTTTGTACTTTCCAGCTTGTTTCTTTAGTTTTAGCACTTTAAAGTTAAGCAGTTGGTAGAGCTTAGGAAACAAAAAGATGCGGAGTAATAATTTTCTTACATTTGCGGAATCATTTAGCTCACGTCAGGTTTGAGATCAAGGACTGCGATTAGATATGGAAGAAGAGACGAAAGCAAACGTAGAGGTGTCTGTGACAGAAGTGTCAAAGAAAGTTGAACCTGCTCCCGAGCTTGTACAGGTATTTTGTTTAGTCAGTGCATCGAATATCTTTACAGCTACTTCGGCGTACCTTACAATGACAGTAACAACGTTAACCAATGCCTCAAATGCTCCTGCCTATAGCGGCACAGGGGTTAGCTGGTTTGTCTTATTGCAGTCTTGCTCCATTGTTCGAATTGTACTGAGAATAACGTCAAAGAGTGAAGACACTGTGGAGTCTTTGATTCGGAAATTTATACTTTGTGGCTCGATTCTAACACTGCAGTCATGTGATCTCTTTTTTTCTTTCTTCTGTATCAGGAAAATGGGACAGAAGATGACAAAGATAACACTCTGGATGATGGAGAGTTTATTAAAGTCGAAAGAGAAACATTGGAAACAAAAGACGGTGCTCATGATGTTGAAGTAGCATCCGCAGGAGGAAAGCAGCATGTTACCGAATCTAGCAGAGATCTACTTGAAGCCCAGGAGAAGATAAAGGAACTTGGAACTGAATTGGAAAAGGTGACTGCCAGAGTAGAGGATTCCGAGTCCCAGAATGAAAAGTTGAAGCTGCAAGTTTCGTTGACGGAAGAGAAGTTGGAGGGAAGTGGAAAGATGTATGAAGAACTTGAGCTCAACCATAAGAAATTGCAGGAGCAGATGGTAGAGGCCGAGAACAACTTCAACGACAAGCTTAGGGCTTTGCAAGATGATCTTGAAGATCACGCTTCTAAGCACCGGGAACTATCTGGGATAAAGGAATCATTTGAAAGTATTAGTTTAGAGTCGGATAACTCTAAGAAGAAGATACAGGAGTTGGAGGAGGAGCTACAACTGCGAGCAACAGAATTGGCCGAATTGGTGAAGTCATCTCATGTGCAAATCGAGGATGCTGACAAAAAAGTCAACGAGTTAGAGTCGGTTGTGGAAGAAAAGAAGAAGAGAATTGAAGAACTTGAAGAGCAGATAAACTCACTTGAGTCGAATTGTGGGGATGCAGAAGCAGAATCTAAGAAGCATTCAGAAATGATAGCTGAGCTCAGCTCAGAACTTGAGAAGTTCCGGTCTTCAATGTCGAGCCTTGAGAGTTCTCTGAAGACAGCGAATGACAGGGAAGCTGATTTGATGGAATCTTTGAACGTGTTGAAGGAAGAGAAAAGAAGTTCCGAAGAAGCATTAGACGAGTCCACCAAAAAGCTACAGGACGCTGAAAATTTGCTTGAAACATTACACAGTGAGTTGAAAATTACTCAGGAAAAACTGGAGGGAATCGAAAATGACTTAAGAGCTTCCGGTTGTAGGGAAAGTGAGATCATTGAGAAGCTGAAATCTGCTGAGAATCAACTGGAGGAGCATGGGAGAGCGATAGAAGAGGCAACATCGAAAAAGGCAGAGCTTGAAGCTTTACACGAAACTACCACTCGGGATTTCGAGTTGAAAATGCAAGAAACATTGTCGACTTTTAGTGACAAGGAGTTTGAAGCAAAAACTTTGTCGGAAAAGCTTGAGATTCTTGAAGGTAAGTTGCAAAGTTACGAACAAGAGATAGCTGAAGCGACTCTGAAGGTTGCATCTCTGACGGAGGAATTGCATCAGAGCGCTGCAAAGACGGCTTCACTAGAGAGCTCAAATGAAGAACTGAAAAGAATGGTTGAGGACGGTGAAAGTAAAGTAGCGCAATCAGTCTCAGAGACTCAGCTTCTCGGAGAGACAAATTCGCAGCTGAAGAACAAAATTGATGAGCTTCAAGAACTGTTGAACTCTGCTATTGCTGAAAAGGAAGCCGCTTCTCTCCAACTAGCTTCTCACATGGATACCATCACTGAGCTAACTGAAAAACATTCCAGATCGTTTGAGCTCAAGTCCGCAACTGAAGCAAGTCTTTTGTACACCGAGGAGCAGTTGGCGGAAACAATTAATAAATTAGCTGCTAAAGAAGTAGAAGTCAATGAGCTCAATGAAAGGCTTAGTGCTCTTGAAAGCGAGGTAAACTCGTACAAGGAAATGGCAAGTGAAGCATCTGAAGTAGCAGAGTCCAGAAAGCTTGAGATAGACACGTTACAAGAGTCTGTTTCCAAGTTAGCTGGTAAAGAGCGTGAAGTCGAGGAGCTAAAAGAACGGCTTGCAGGATTAGAAGGCCATTTGAAGGCGTATGAGGACAAGGCTCGTGAAACAGCTGAGACAATTGATAAATTAGCTGCCAAAGAAGTAGAAGTCAATGAGCTCAATGAAAAGGTTAACACTCTTGAAAGCGAGGTAAACTCGTATAAGGAAATGGCCAATGAAGCATCTGAAGTAGCAGAGTCCAGAAAGCTAGCGATAGAAACATTACAAGAGTCTGTTTCCAAGTTAGCGGTTAAAGAGCGCGAAGTTGAAGAGCTTATTGAACGGCTTGCAGGATTAGAAGGCCATTTGAAGGCGTATGAGGACGAGGCTCATGAAACAGCTGAATCTAGAAAAGCTGAACTTGCAGAAATGGCGGACAAATTAACTCAGAAAAAGCTTGAAGTAAAAGAATTGACAGAAAAGCTATCTGTCCTCGAGGAACGAGTAAAAGTACATGAGGATGAAGCCCGCCAAGCATCTGAGATTGCCGAAACTAGAAAGGCTGAAATTGAAGAAATGATTGAAAAATTGGGTAGCAGGGAGCTAAACTTGAGCGAAATGACTGAGAAGGTTGCTGCCTTTGAGAACCAGATAAAGACGCACCAGGAAGCATTCCGTGATTTCTCTGGAATTGCTGAATCGAGAAAAGCTGAGATTGATCAGTTGAATGATAAATTAGCTCAGAGAGAGTCAGAAATCAAGGAGTTGAATGAACGGGTTGGCGCTCTTGAAGGCCAGATTAGGGTGTACCAGGAAGAGGCTCAAGAGATGTCAGGGATCGCTGAATCTAGGAAACTCGAAATTGAAGAGACAGGTCTGAAATTACAGGAGCAAGCTAAACTGGTTGATGAACTGCAGCTTAAGCTCGGTCAAATTGAGACACGCAATGAGGCCTTGGCTGAGGCCAACATGAAGCTCACTCAGGATCTCGCTCTTTCTGAAACGGAACAAAGCAATTTACTAGCGAAACTATCACATGCTTCTGCTGAGAAGGATGAAATTACTTCAGAGTATCACTTATCACAAAAGATGGTTGAGGACATGACCCAGGAGTTATCTTCTGTAAAACAAAGGCTGGAATCAGAGGTATGTTGTATGTCTCGAGTAGAATCTCGATAAGTTTTTCTCGATCTTAATCACAAATTACCAGCAGCGGTTGAGAAAACATAATTGTAATTGTTCTACAATTTCAGGTATCTACGATTCTTGAGGAGAGCAATCAGCATCATGAAGCTAAGAAAGAACTCCAAGCTATAGTCAGCCAACTCGACGAGCAACTGAAAGAATACAAAGAAAAGGAAGATGCTCTAAAGGCAGAGGCAGAGAATCTCAAGTCTGAAGTTAGCGAGAAACCTGCCCTCCAAGCAAGATTGAAGGTACTTGAAGAGCAATGTCAAGCGATTGAGTCCCAACTGAAACACGAGGTTTGTGACAGTATTTATAATTTCCAGAAAATTCGACTTGTGCTGTGCATTTATGACTTCTACTCGTTTCAAGATCAAACGATAGGTGAATTAACTTACCGCGGTCTTACAGGTGAGTAGTCTCCAGACTTCAGCTACTGCAAGAGAGGCTGACTTGACTTCTCAGTTGGAACTTCATGCACAAAAGCTCAGTGATCGAGACCTTTTAAACGAAAGGGTTCAGCAACTTGAACAAGAGTTGCAGATTGCACAGACAACTGCTACTAAATTGGTAAGTTGGTCGTCGACCACATCATCTATTCACTGTCATGCAAACTTGCTTCCTCGACAAGGAGAAATGAGTAGTACACGTGTTTATTTATTACGACCATCGTTGAAATGAGTAGTACACGTGTTTTCATTCCATAAATCTTCTTGCCATTTGACAGGAAGGAGAAAGTTCCGCAAAGGTATCTGAACTAGAAGCTGCAAAGAAACATGCCTCCGAAGAGCTTGAAGCCAAAAACAAAGAAGTCATATCATTAAGCAAGAAGATTGAGGAACTCGAGCAGAAATTGCAGTCTGTCGAAGCACTTTCCAAGCAAAAGGTAGTCAGTTTTCTCAGTCGCTTATTATCGTTGAAACTTTCATCATGTTAGCATCTCGGACCGCACCTTTATCTCTTTTTTACATGTTCAGGCTGTTGAAAGCAATGCTGGCACCCCAGAGAGTGAAGTAGAAGTAAGGTCCAGAGATTTCGGATCAACACTTTCAAGTCCTGTCAAGCGAAAAAGCAAGAAATCAGACAAATCATCGACATCTTCAGTAGTTCAGACTACCGCACCTCAACCGTCTTCCGCCATGAACGTCAAGGTTATCGTCGGAGTCACACTGATATCCATCCTCGTTGGCGTCATCCTAGGGAAAATATATTAACTTCCCGTCCTTTTTCTCGACATTATATGCTATTTTTCTCTGCTTTTGATTGAGAGTTTTGGGTTTACTTTTAAGTTGTGCTTGATGAAGTGAAAATATATCTTGTGTTTGTTTTATGCTGATCATTTTATCAATATAGATTTATAATTATACTGATAAACTGTTTTCTACACAGCATGTAACTATTTTGGTGGTAATTGGTTAAATGTATTATTACTGATATTTGGTTCAGTAAATTTGGTTGTAAAGTTATACAGATTTTCCATTACTTTGTGCTTACTTTATGCTTAATGTCACTTTACTTTTACTTCATGTTACAATTTACGGAGTACATCCTAACTACTCATTTCATATGCTGTAGTTTTCTTTCTATCTTTCTTTCTTTTTATTTTTGAGCGATTCCCGTCGTAGATAGGCTCTCTTCTTTTAGACTTAATTTCACTTCAGTTCAGCTCAACTTCATTCAGTTCAGTTCAATACCATTCAGTTCAGTTCCATTCAGTTCAGCTCGATTCAGTTATTATTATTATTATTATTATTATTATTATTATTATTATTGTTGTTGTTGTTGTTGTTGTTGTTGTTGTTATTATTATTATTATTATTATTATTATTATTATTATTACTAGTTCTTATACCCGTGATTCTCACGGATGATTAATAATCACGAACTAATAGACTTAGGTTCAAATCATAAAACAAATATATCTCTATTGATTGTTATCTTTGATAAAAGTTCATTTGCTAATATTAAACTTTTTTTAAGAAAATAAAATTTTTCATCTCATCTATATCGTCTCAGTTTTTTAGTTAATTTTTAAGATAATCAATTTTCTTTATATATTTATTAAAAATATGAACCGTTTATCATTTTATTAGTTATGACCCTTTTGTCGAAATTTCAAAATTCGTGAAAATAATTATCGAAGTAAATTGATAAAAATCAACATGCACGTACTATATTATAAATGGTATGAGAGGATAGAGTATTAAAACAAGTTAACATGTTTAAATAATAAAACTAACTCAGAAGTCACATTTTATTATTTTATCAATTATTATTATATTTTAAAAAAGTGGAGAAAAATGAGTTAACATATGTGCATTGAATTAAGTAGTAATGGCAGACAAATCAATGTTAGGAGCTCCACATTGCTTTTGCACAAAGCATCATTTTGTCAAATGTCACTCAAAAATTACTTAAATTCCCTTATACTATTATTTATAGCTAAATTTTTTTATTCAATTGACGATGCAATAAAAGAAGGGTCGAGATTATATGATATGTAATCAAAATGAGACATTGAAGTCGACAATAAGGCATACTCCCCATAGCACAAACCGGTGAGACATGCGATGGACTGAAATAAGAAAAATGTACTGCTGCGCTCTCGGTAAGAGATTTCATACTATTAATTCCAACAAAAACATTTTTAAAACAAATAATACTCTCTTCATTCAACTCTAAGTGTCTCATTTCATTTTTGTACATTATTCATCAAGCTAAAGAATCTTCAAAAAAAAATTTCAATATATAAGAATAAATATATTCATGTGAGATCTTGTTTTATTTAATTTGTGTTTATGAGTACAATAAGAAAATTAATTTTTTATAATGTGTAACTATAGATATTTACGTCAAGGGCAGAGGGAAGGGGGTTAGTAGGGATAAAAAAAATTTTGGCAGTAGATAAACAAGAGCTTATGACATAGCGGTAACAAGATCGAGTGTCTAATGAATGGTGGGTTAAGGGTTCAAATCTCCTTAATTACCTTTTCCATTTCTCTTTCACTTTTAAAAAAATGTACGTACTCTTTCCGATACGCATTTTACTCTATCTTATAATTTTTTATCATAATTTTTCCACACTTACCTTTTCTTTTACAATTTTTCTCTCTTCTTCTCCATATTCACTTTTTCAATAATGGATAGAAACATATATCAAATTGAAAAACTATGGATTGTAATAATTTTGACATTGAATAACGGCGTTTTTATTAATTAATTTACGTATTTGATGTAGTTAAATTATTAAATTTGTTTTTAATTAAAGATAAAATTTGTCCTTCAAAAAG
>JAUEKU010166096.1:0-11727 GCA_032274805.1 Gypsophila paniculata
GTTGCCTAACTCTTGTGGACTGCCTGGAATCAACAAGGAAGAGGAAGACTCAGCAGGCTGTGATTCAAGTGAAGTAGAAGCATCGGTGCCTGATATTGGACCACTTGTGCTATCAGTTATGGAATTTGTAGGGGAAGAATTATGAGGTATACTAATATTATTTGTGGGAGCGCTGTCATAATTATTAAAGGTAATATTATGAGATGAATAAAGTTCAGGAGAAAAGAATACATTATTAGTATTATTGTTATTTAAAAAAACAGGAGAAGAATTATGATTTTTTGAAAAATCAGGGGAAAATAGGAATATATTTTCCTGAAAAGCAACATCCCTACTTAAAATAATTTTGCGAGCTTTTAGATCATAAAGCCTGTAACCTTTTTGAGCAAAAGGGTATCCCAATAACAAGCATTTGATAGATCTAGCCTCAAACTTATCTCCATCCTTCTTGGCAGCATAGCATAGAAAACCAATAACCTTCAAATGAGAGTAATTTGGTTTTTCGTTGAACAATTTCCGAAAAGATGATATCCGATTCAAAGTAGAAATAGGAAGCAGATTGATCAAATTAGTTGCAGCCAACACCATATCACCCCAAAACTTCTTTGGCAAATGAGCATGAAACCTTAATGCCTTAGCTGTCTCTAGCAAATGTCGATGTTTTCGTTCTATCCTATCATTTTGTTGAGGTTACTAAGGTTAGAACATTGATGGACAATGCCTTTTTCCAGCAAACAACCTATGGCATTCCTTCTGAACTACCTCAATTCCATTATCAATCCTCAGGGTTTGAACAGAGACCAAAATGATTATGGACATACACAAAAAATCATTCAAAGTATGAGCAACAAGAGTCTTATCTTTCAGCAAAACTGTCCAAGTCATTCTACTGAAATCATCTAAAATAGTAATGAAGTAAGATGCACCATTCAGAGATGTAACTCTATAGGGACCCCAAAGACCAACGTGAATCAATTGGAAAGGATGTATGGAAGTAGAAATGCTTGTAGAAAATGGCAACTTATGATGTTTAGACATTACACAGACTTCACAATGAAAATTGGATTTCTTATTACTTATTTGTGAAACAGGGAAAACATGATGTAATGTGGACATGGATGTGTGACGAAGTCTAGAATGAAGCAAAGAGACATCATTACAAGTATTATTTGCAAAGAAAATGAACTATTACATTTATTTGTAAGACTATTATTATCAAAAGTTCTATGTATTTGATAAACTTCTCCTGATATTATACCAGTACAGATAACATCATAACACTCTCACTTGAAGGATCTTGTATTAGACAAGTATTTGCAGTAAAATTAGCAACAAAACCAGAATTTGTCAAAATTCGACCAACAGAGAGGAGTTTATGTGTGAAGTCTGGTATGTATTAAACATTTTTGAGAAGTAAGCCATTATTAAGACAAACATCTCCTTTGAAAAACACATGTTTAATCTGACCATTTGGTAACGTAACTACAATTGGAGTAGATAAAGACTGATTGTTCAAAAAATCAGATAAACACATAAGTCATGTGATTTGATGCACTAGAATCAACAATCCAATTATTAGTAGAGTAATGCTGAACACTAGCATTAGCAGTAGAAGTGACAAGCATACCTGCATATTTTGAAAATGCAGAATCGTCTGGATTTGTCTTGAACACCTTTAAACATTTCTTTTACGACAACTTTCAAAAATTGAGGATCAGACTCATCAACTTGATTAGCAGAAATGTCACAAGATGTATCAGCCTCATAACGAGGAAGTTCCTTAACATGTACATCAAATATCTTTGAGCAACTACCCCTCTGACCAACAGTGTTCGCATGTTTAGCATTGTTATCCTTCAATTTGTAGCAAAAATCACGAATATGACCAGGTTTTTTGCAGTAATCATAGTAATACGCAAACCTGTCATACTTAGGTTTCTTATTATCCTTGTTCCAACCGCCAGCATGCTTCACAGAATCAATCCTACCAAAAGAAGGATCACTTTTGTGATAAGGTTTGTTGACAGCCATAACAAGTCCATCAGAGATAGTGCTAACATCAGAATCACTGATATTTTTCAGAATCTTAGCTTGATGCACCTTAGAAAATGCTTGATTAACAGAAGGAATTGGTTCCATAGCTAAAATTTGACCTCTAAGATTCTCATATTTCTTATCAAGTCCTATTAGAAAATCAATTAACATATGAGTATTGTCTCTATCAACAATTTTCTTCAACAGATTGCAAGAACATTTTAGCTCCACTATCACAATGAGGAATTACATCCAAACACCTCAAATCCTCCCAAACAGACTTAAAACGTGCATAATATTAAGCAACAAAATCTTATCCTTTACTGATGTGCATCATATTCTTCCGAAGTTTGTAAAGCATTGGAGCATTTGTTTAATCTTAACGCTTATCAAGCTCATCCCAAAGCTGTTTGGAGGAGGTGACATGTGTGAGGCTGCGTGCAATCGGATCAGACAAAGAGTGAAGAATCCAATGAAGAATTGTATAATTAGTTCGAATTCAATCCTGATACTGAGAAGCGGTTGTAGTAGGAGCAACGCACTGACCAGTAATAAAATCGGGTTTATTTTTAGAGGATAATGCAAGCTTAACATTTCGAGACCAATGGAGGAAACCTCTGCCATCAAACACAGCAGGAATCAGTTGAATGATGGAATCATCTCCTGGAGCAAGATGAATAGGATCACTGTAAACAAAAGAAGGAACAGATGACCCTATTTCAAGCATGATTGAAGGATTTGTGATGTCAAATTGTGAGAAATATTATCAAATTGATGAAAAACAGAGTGAAATGATGCGAACAAATGAAGAAATTTGGAAAAAAATTATGAACAGCGGATGATTTGTAAAAAAATGAAGGAATTGATGAGAAAAATGAAGAAATTTCGATCAATCATTCGGGGCTACCATCGTAAAATTTGTTAGAAAACAAAACCCGAATTTTCATCAATCATTCGGGGCTACCATAAAAAAATTTATTGATGGTAAACCCCAAATTCGACTTATTTTTAAATCTTTAATATGATATTATACCGTTCTACCAATAAACATCTACTTATGTTTGAGATCCAATTTTTTCAGTCCCCTTTTTCTATGTTTGTTAACTCCTTTTTTTTCAATTTTTTGAGTTTATTTGTCTCTCTTAATTTGGAAATGGTTTGATCGTTAATGAGTTATTGCACATCTTTTCAAAGGATACAAGTCAATCGTGAACAATAATTGAAACCGAAATAAAATAGTGACAAAAATTTGCATGAGACCGTTGTACGCCGTACAATGGATCTCTCATTGGTTGATTGTCATTAATTATTATAATTAAATATAGTGAACAACAAATGAAGATCCGTTCTACGGTATACAACGGTCTCATAAGAGACTAACTCCAAAATAATATTTCTATAATCTTGATTTAAGTAAAGGATCCCCTTAGAAGGTATACTATCGAGGATAGCAATAGAAGGATAGGTCCAATTGCCATACTAAGGTTTGTGATCCTCTGTATGTTATACTAGAGGAATTTTCTCATCGGCGTTCTCAGAATTTGTTTTCGATTATCTATATTCTTTGTAATTGCCATTAGGCAATTTACTCATGAATTTGACATTTTCGATAAAAATAAAATACTATTCCGAGGCAAACATCTAACCAAATGATTTTATTTACGACAAAAGGTGTTGCATGTGCAAGCTCATACGCAACCTTGTTAAAAAGAAAAATGATACAGTTACACCAAGTGAATGACATTTTTCATGCACTACAAATGACAACTTGACAAATGTCATTTGTTATTTTAGTTAAGTAGATCCGAATTTAATTAAAAGAATGGTACTATAGTAATTAAACCAATTTTAATTATTTTATACCAAATCTTTTTTAACGTTATTTTATCAGAAATTCAAAACTACAAAAATATTGTTAGTTTATTATTTTAAATTGTCATTTTTCTAATTTTATTTTCACCGTGTCTTTTATTTAATTTAATTTTTTTTCTTCTACATTAATCAATTTAATATTAGTGTATTTTTTTCCATTCTCTTTATTGTTTTTGAGCTGGAACTAGAAATTATACGCATAGATAAAAAAATGTATTTAGTCACTAAATTAAATTTTATTATTTTAAAGAATAATTCTAGGGTGAGGTTGTCTCATACAATAAGACACACTTAATAATGCCATGTGGCATAAAAAAACACTCCCCGAATTTTATAAAATACAAACCCTAATTAAAATAAACACCAGCCTTCACTATAAAAACCAGCCTTCACTGCCAAACACAATCATCGCCCATTTTTCATCACCCTTTCCTCATCCACCATTATCCTCCACTGCCAAACACCATCATCGCCGCCAACTATTACCATCATCGTCGCCAATCACCACCATCCTTGACGCCACCTTCAAAAACAACCATCTTCGTCGTCGCCGCACATCCCTTTAACCACCACCATCGTCACCACCACAACCACCACTAAACTCCGTTAATCACCACCATCGTCGCAGCCAAAAACCATTGGCACCACCACATCGACTACCACCTTTCCCTAGATCTGAGTACAAATTGCACATGTCGGAGATCAACAACCCATTCGATCCATAGATCTAGTGGTTTTGAAGTAATTTTTTATTTTATTTTCTTTCCTTGTTTATAAGACTAGTTTATTAATATATGAAAATTATTTATCTAATATAATTATGTTATTTTAAAAGTGTAATCGAATTAATTTTCATGTCATGGGGCGTGACGGTAGTGAATATAGGCTCCCCAACCCATATCCACCCAGGAAAACATTCACCCACACCCGCCCCACCATCTATGGCGGGTGGAAATTTTCAAAATCGCACCCACCCCACCCCCCATGACAGGGGATATCTTAAATGTTCTAATTATAAAAAAAAAAGTCAGGTATTTATAACTTGATCAATAATATGAAAATTATAATGAATTTTCAATAATAGAAGTAAAAAAATATTATAAGGTAAGTAATATGGTTCAAAATATATATTATATTATGCAGGTAGACGGGTATTAAGCGGGTAAACAACATCCACCTCCTCCCCACCACCCATGGCGGATACAAAATTGACCCCCACACCCGCTCCACCATCCGCCAAACTCACACCATATCCACCCCAATTGGGGCGGGTGCGGTGCAGTACCGCATATACCGGCTCCACTAACATACCTACTTATCAATTGTGTTAAAAAAATTAGGTTACGTTAGGTTTAATCTTTAGCCGAGTTACTTTTGAAGTATAACAAAATTACTTTTCATTTTTATAATTTACGTTATTTTTCAAAAACAAACTAGCAACCTCATTCTATACTATTAAGTATAGAGGTAAGAATTTTAAATGTTCATACAATTCGTAAAATATCAAACGTAATTTTAGAGTTGGAATTAAGATTTACTCTGATATTTTAATGTTAGTAATTTGTCAATTCAAATTAAAATCTTTAGTTTTCTACTTAAAAAAATCAATATTTTCAAAAGTTAATTAGAGTTGGCCAATAAAGTAAGGTTAAACAACGGTCGCCTCAAATAAGGGGCGGGCTCGGATCTAAATTTTTAAGGCCTGGCTCAATAGTTCCTTATTTTTTAATGAATAATGAGATGATTGACTAGACGGGCCGACCTGACCCGCCAAAATCCGACCCTACACGACTCAAACAAGGGTCGAGTTCGAGTCGAGATTTTGATGACCCGGCTTGGCGGGCTTGAAAAATCTTTTTATTATTTTATAATGAATATGCCAGATTTTGGTCAAGTTTTAGAAGACCCGGCCCGGTCCAACCCGGCATGCTTCCCGAAGGGCCGGGTTTGGATTGAGCAAAACAAACCCCGCCTGTAGATGGGTCGATCCAGCCCAACCTGGCCCGTGGCCAGCTCTAGCACCTAAGGATGTCAGTGAGGCGGGTATAAGCGGGTACCGCACCGTACCCGCCCCAGGTGGGGTGGATATGGGTGTGATCTGATTTTGGTGGGTTGGGGGTGGGTGGGTTGGAGGCTAATTTTGTACCTGCCAAGGGTGGTAGGGCGAAGGTGTATGTTACGAATCCGCTCAATACCCGTCGACCCGCATGTTATGAATATATTTTAAGAATATTACTAACTTTATAATGTTTTTTTTTTTTTACTTTTATTATTGAAATTCATTATAATTTTTGTATCATTGGTCAAACTAAAAGTATTGTGATTAATTTTATAAGTAGAACAAATTTTAGATATCCACCGGTCATGGGTGGTGGGGCGGGTGCGGTTTTGGAAACTTCCACCCGCCATTGGTGGTGGAGCGGGTGTGGATTTTGATTTTCCTTGGTGGATGCGGATGCGGGGGAACCTATATTCACCACCGCCCCGCCCCAATGACATCCCTACTAGCACCTAAGTAGATCTGGCAAAACTAACCCACCCAATAAGATTGACCCGAAACTCGAATTTGACCCGAAAAACAAAATCCGAATCGACCCGACCCGACCTAAAATTGTCCTGAAACCCGGATAAACCCGACCCAAAATTGACCCAAAGAATAATTCTACGTAACTTGAAATGTCCAAAAAACAACTGATTTTGTATCACTTGTATATTGTACACATAAAAAAATAGCAAAACTTTTAAAAAATATTTTCGGCGACCACAAATCATTCTTTTTGACCAAATTGGTGCGATTTGACCCGATAGTGACCCGACCCAAAAATGACCAGACCCGGATTGACCCAAACTCGAAATAACCCGGTAACAGTAAACCCGAGGCAGTTCCTAAACCCGAAATGATTTGACCCGACCCGACCTTACCCGATCCGAATCATCAGTCAAACTCAAAACAACCCGACCCAGACTCGACTCGAATCGTTTGAACGCAGCTTGGTGACATTAGCCTTTATAACGAATAATATGCTGTCATCTTCCCGGGCTCCCCCTTTAATAAATTTCAGAAGTGATACGCTTCCCTATCATTTATCCCTCTTTCGCCCCGAATTTCTACTTCTCTCTTACACTCACTTTGAATATTTATTTTCCCGCTCTTCTCTTCTTCTATCAACATTCAACAACATTCTATCAACATGGCCAGCAACGTTCCTCTTCTCAATGACACTGCCCGATTCAAGGACTTCCTCGATCGTGGCCTGTTTGGGGTGGCGTTCAAAGAGTATCTACGTATTTCAAAATCAAAGAAAAAGGGAATTTTTTTTGGGTATAATGTGCTGAATGTGTTCCTCTGCTTTATGTTTTAGCTAAAAGATGGTTTAGTTAATTTGATTAGGGTTTATACGATTGCAATTTGATAGGCACAATAGATAGACGGTCTCACATATGACATCATCCAAAACATTAGCATCAGGTGAAATTTAAAGCTTTAATCAAGGTCATACATTGATTCATCTAGTTGTTGATAATCGATACTCGTATTCCTTATTTTGTAGGATTCATTTTTACTTAATTGTCGATATGTTTACGCTTTCATCTTGATGACAAATATTAGCCTATTGATGAAGAAATTATAATTAATTTACTATTGATTATAACTCAACATATATTCATTTGATTTTATTTATCACTTAAAAATTTTACTTTTATTTTCTGTCGACAAAATCCTACTATTCCTATTAAAGCCACAAAACTAAAAACAATTTTATATATTTTGATTAATGTTGTGGTTAATTTTGCATTCTTTTCAAAGTTTATCTACTGAATTACTTGTTTACGATTACTTTCGTAACAAAATATGTTTACTTTTGTAGCGAGAATAACTTAAATTTATTTGCCACGAAAATCCTTACCACGAAAATTTCGTGTGACTAATGCATTATGTGAAACAAATTAAAATTTATAATTGATTTTGAATCAACCTAAAATCACTTTATATTTTCTTTTAGCAAAATAACATATTTTACTTATCGGTTGAATCGAATAAAAGATCTTACTTAATACGGAATATAAATTAAATTAATAGTAAGATGTGATAATTGTAAAGTCATTTTACAACCAACCATATAAGCGACATTTAGCACGTTGAAAGCCTCTTGTTAATGATAGAAATCAACTGCATGCATAATCATATAAAACAAGTACTTATTACAATAGGTACCATTAAAAGTTAGTATTATTTTACATTGATTAACATAAGTCTCACGAGAAAAAAAAGGCATATAAATCGAATAACATTTTACATGCTCATCTAGACGCCACAACAGAGCTAAGGAATTATCATGCTCATTTCATAAGCGTTATGTATGAACATTGTTTTGTTCATCTTTTTCCAAGATTAGCTTCTGAATATTGTCGAGAAACTTAAGAAAAATATCCAAAGACTGATTATCTGAAAAATGTACAAGTAACATAGGATTAAATATATGTGTAAGAAAAAGTTTTTTAATTTTAATATAATTTGTATTTTGTAATGAAAGATTTTGATAAACACACCTAATCGAGGAACTGTATGACCTTTGGGATGATGAATTATTAATGGGTCAATGCAACATTGCAACAACTCTTCCCCAAATGGCTTTAAGAAATCTTCTTTTCCTATTTAAAAATCAACATACAAAAATTTAAATATCGTTAGAAAGTTGATCGAAAAATGTACAGTCATACTAACATAGTGTCACAACTTAGATTTGAGTAGGAAGTTTATAGCGAATTCAAAAGTTAATATCTATAACAAAATAGAAATCAAAATCTAATATGGTAAAATAATTATTACGTGGAAAAGTTGTCATGAAACAAATATTCAAATTATTTTACCTAAGAAGTGAAGTGATGGAAATTGTATAGGAGCTGCATATGCAAATTTTGCCCAAGTTATATCTTTCATTTTTGCTCCTGAAATTATAATTAAAAATTTTATTTTGGGAACTTTCTTCAGAGCCACACCCTGAAACAAAAGACAACATTTGGTGTAATTTAGTGAAACATTCATTTTAGCTCCTAATTGTTGGAATTATTGCTATCGTACATTTTTTAGTAATACTTTGTATAAATAGTGATCAAGTTTGCCATGGAAATCACCCCTTTCCCTCAAAAATCGACCACGACCTCATGCACAACTTAATTAGATACGTCCATCGCCATTATACAATATAAAGTTGACTAAAAATAATTGCTTACTCCCCATCAAATATTTAAAGAGATTTTTTATTGGGATTGTAAGATAATGTACCCGTCTTACCTGGTCTTAAGTGTACCGAGGTCCGGGCACACCCAACTTACAAAAAATCTCATTTTCTATAAAATCTATAATGTTGCTTTGTTATTTATGATGATTAAGAAGAATTTTTATATTCCTATTAATTTATTGTGTAATGACATAGTACGTGTATAATGACGTAGTACAGTCGGCAGATGTATCTTATAAGTTAAATCAAATCCTTTTTAAAATGTAAGAGAAGTAAATCAATGTGCCCACCTGTGCTTGCAGTCCAGGCAATGCAGCCGCTAAATATGCTCCCTATAAAAATTATCGATGTCAAGTAAATAAATTTAATACTTAAAGGTGTTTCAAAATTGTGAAATTTGATTTAAGGACCATTAAGAAAGACTAATATACCTGAGAAAAGCCCATAAGGCCATCAAAGGGTCCATGTTTGATCATACAATCCTCAACGTAATCCAAGCATTTCTCAAAATTTTTGTACACCGTTTGATCCTGAATTATTACAAAATATATAATACTAGAAACATGAATTTATATTGACTCAATCACGTACCATATATGTTATCAAAGATAAACTTTTAGTTTTTAGATTTCTCGAAATCAAGTTATGTTCAAGCCAAAAAGTCAACTCAATCAAAAATTTATTTGATACTTGAAATCCATGCTTGATTTCATACTCTAACAAACCTCACATTTATGTTCAAACGGTCAGACCAATCATGAGATGCGAGTAATATAATGAGGACAATGCAAGTAGAATAAGACTATGAAGTATCTAATTTTTTCACGACATAAAAATGGAAACATAAATTTTGGATCCGCCACGACAGTCAGTCCGTGACTAATCAATCATAAACAGATCCAAAAGAAGGCCAGGCAAGGCAACTACATACCTTCAAATATACACGATCCTATGTAATTTTAGGTAATGAAAGACACGAAGAAAGAGATCGACAATGACGTACATGATTAGTTTGAAACCATTCATAATAAGGAGGATCAAAGATGCCTTCAACATTGGACTTTCCTTCAGCAGGAGAAGGTCCATCAACAAACACTAGATCAAGCTTTTGCAGCACAGTTTCATCCCACTTATGTATTTGTTTCTTCATGATTTCTCCACTTGTTCTAAAACCATGTAAACACAAGAACCTCGGCTTTCTCTCATTATTTTCACCTACATTCGCCATTAAAACTTAAGTTAGATTCACCCTAGATCGATCGGTATGGTGATGGATGACTATATAAGTGGTTTTATAAGTTTTTTCTTTTCCTTCTTGTTGGTAGCTAGATGTTATATTCATATAGTGCTAGTTGGTGGTGCAATGAGAAAATGGAGTTAAGTCTATTGTATAATGATCGTATGTGTATAACATGTAGTTTGTAGTTAAAAAATGATCATTTTGACATTAAAGACGACCACTTTAGACTTTTATAAATAATTATTTTAAGTGTTAAAGTAATACCGTAACATTAAAATGATCATCATTAACAAAAAAAAGACCATTATACATAACTCATATAAACATTTGTGATGAAAATGAATTATTAGTCAACCAATAAGTTCACATGGGCCATTAGTTTGGTTGGTGGTGTAGACGTGTAGTTGCATTTTAATAATGTTTGGGGACAATCAATCAATGACTATTCTTCAAACTTTTCTACCTCTTTTGAGAAGCAAAACATCACTACAACAAACATTATTTATCAATGAATTTAAAAATATCACCTTGCATAATAAACAAACACGTACTACTTTAGTACTACTCCATAATATATAGGAATATATGGAATTTTAATTTGTGCTTTAAACATGTAGGTAGTTGCTTCTAGATGACTCGGAGGAAAAGAAAAATGCCGAGGAATACGATACTTGGTAAGGAGTAATAAGGAAAAAGGATTATACAACCGATTGTACTATACTATTATAACTATCATTGATTTTTTGAGTATTTTAATACAGTAATATTTTTGAGAATTTTGTAAAAACTTATAAACATAGCTCAAAAAATTTATAATCATAAATTTTAGGGTCATTCGATAACTCTCACCTACTATAACCATGATTTTAACAACTCCCACCTAATCTAATTTTTTTTCAAAACTCCCACCTTTTATAAATATTTTCTAAATAAATCCCACCAAAATGCAATTTTTTGCAAAAATGAAGGAATTGTATTTATACATATCAATGATGAATGTACTTTCCCTACCACCAAAAGTCAAAATGTTAAAAAAAAATAAATGAGATTTATCATTTTTATGAGTTAAAATAGACTCTAATTTTGGCGAAAATGAGGTTTTGGCGAAAGTTTTGAAAGAATTGTCTACAAAAGGTGAGATTTTTGAAAAAAAATTAGAAAAGGTGGGAGTTTTAAAATGGTGGTATAGAAAAAGTGGCAGTTAGTAATAAATCCTAAATTTTATAGTATTGCTCAAAAAAACGAAATTAATTGTACTACAACGGGTTGTATAATCTTCTTATCTATATAATATATTAAAAAGCAAGTTAGTGGCATTTGAGCTTGATTGACACGTAA
>JAUEKU010166107.1:0-11724 GCA_032274805.1 Gypsophila paniculata
GTGGTTTTAAAGACTTAGACGTCTTTCTGCATCATCCGCAAAGATGTGATGAGTTTATTTGTTTTCTGTTGAAGATCATTCTAGTTTTATTACTGAAATAAAGTTTTTCTGAAGATCGTTTAGGACGATTTGTGGAAATGAATCATTGCATCTTGTCACCACTTTTTTCTGCATTTGTGAATAAGTGTATGGCACGAAAGTGACTGAACACGGAGAATTAGGTTCTTGTTGGAGGACCACGAGTAATGATGATAACAGATTTGGATTCGATACAAGTTCGTTGCACCTGATATTTATGTGGTGGATTGGGATGCTAGTTTTGTGGCCCTATGAATTAGGGTGGGACATGGACACAGATGACGGTTCAACAGATTTGATCATCATTTTCAATGTTCAGATCCTACAAAATAGACACATTTTCACATAGTTTAGGCTGAGTTTTTGTGCAAATGGTCGGATTCAGATCGTATCTAGATGTAGTTGATATCTCACATATTTGATTCTAATAAGATTTGGTTCATATTCGATTTTAGTGGCACCCTTATCGGTGAGTCGACATTCATATTTGATGGCCATCTAAGTGTACGGAACACACATTCACAAAGTCAGCCTTTCACATATTCTCCATCTTTTTACAAGATGAATCATGTTGACAAAGAAATGTAGGGTATTGAGAGGTACTTAATTTTTTTTTAAGGTAATGGGGTCACAACGAATCATGGCATATGAGGTGGGGTGACTTTGAGCATGCCCTATTGTTGGCTGCTTTTCTGAAGTGGAGGTGAATATTTTACTTTTGTTGTTATTCATTTATTGGACATTCAATGCTTAATCTATACCCATTCCATAGTGATCTAATATTTAATTATATGGAACTGATCTACATGGAAGTGTTATTTAGATGCGATTTTGATGGATGAGGTTGTTTATTTATATAATTTTGTCATTGAACTTTGGTGCCTTGATTATGGACATGCTGCTAACAGTTTCGGATTGTTCGAAAATCCATTATTATAATTTTAAAATACCTATTTTATATGTACTTAAAGCATACGAGTAGGTCATTGTTTTATTAAATATTACGGTATGTCAGTAACATGAATGCATTATCCAAATCATATGGTTGATCAGGCTTACAAGTAGGGATTACATTGTGAAAATGGTTCGGATTCGGATCAGTGTACATCAATCCATTGTCTTAGTGGATCACCGATCCAAATCCAAATCGATGAGTGTACATAAATCGATGAGTAACCATAATTCTGAAACCCAAACCCAACCCACTCGAATAGCTTCAAAGAGATCACTTTAGCATGAACCTTACATGGATGACAATAGAACATTTATAAAAATATAGTCAAATGTGGAGCTTTGGTTTTCCTTCAAAACAATGTGTGAAGCACTTTCCTCGTGCATTCACCAACCACTCTTCAACTTTATAGTCAAAAGATTTGAAGTTTCTAAAGGACTTGTTCACGCTTGAACAGCTCTTTCAAAACAAGTCACTGATTCACACGAGCCTTAACCTTGCCTATATTAATCAGAGCTCATGAAATTCCTTATAACATGCTATAGCAAATCACAGAACGATACCAATGTTCGAGCTCAGTAATGTCATCCTCAAGTGGCTGGTGCTGCTTTTCTTGATCCTTCAGCTTACATTGTTTTCCGGAGCAACCACTGAAGGTGTGATGTTTTCTTCTCTTCTCTTCTTCTTCAGTCCTTATTTTCTATGGTTTAGGGCATTGATCATTCATAATAAAAATGGACAATTAAGACCAACTTCCTGGAAGTATAAATTTCTTACAGTTTTCTTCATCACAAACGTTTCAGGGCGGCGAATACTAAAGGGAGGACCTGTTCCCAGTTTATCATCACCCATGCCAAACAAGAGTTCCCATCAACATGGTTAGCAGACATATATGAATACTTCATTCGGAAGTTATCAACAATTCAAAATAGCTCAAGGCTCCTGTATCACCATGGCCAATTATAAGGTGCAATGCAAACTTTGCACAGAAAGTAGTCACTCCCTCCATCTCATTTGTATTGTCCTCATTTGACTTTAGTGATCAGTCAAAACCAATATCAATCATTAATTTTACCAAATATATTTAGAGATGCAGTGCACAATTGTTCAAGTTTGATTTAGGATGCCCATACTTCCAAAGGCTTGTACCTCAGGCTTAAACCTCGTAGCTTTTCCAAATCATATGGTCCATAGCAAACTACATTTCAACTGTGGAAATATAAGGTCTCTTAAAATATCACGAAACTTTTTTTTAGTGAAATTTCTAAGAGCTTGTCAATAGTGTATATTTTGAGAAAATGTTGCTCAGAGTTGAAATTGTTTGACCGTTGAAATCATTAGATGACAACATAAATCAAGTTCTACAGTCAAATGGATTACTCAGCTAGTCATGACTATCATGACAACAGGGAAAGTCAGAAACCTAAAAAAACCTTGAGCTAACGAAATACTACTTAATGTTTTCCAACAGTGGGCAAACATTTTCAGCTCCCAAGTAAACTCCGAGCTCAATTCCTGCTTCCGCACAAATAGACTTCTAAAATTTTGACCAACTGCAAGATACAAAAAAATGCGATCATGATACCTGAAAATGTCAAAGGCCGAATCATGGCTTCATGTTATGAAAGGAACTACCACAAGAAGTCGCCTGTAAAAGTAAATAAAAATTAACATCAAAACGATTTGAGAGCTTTTTGACGGGTCACTTCCAGGAAGTACAAACACGCAACACTCATTGCTAACTACAGACAACAGGCTATTTGACTCTTCAATTTACCTCACGTAACCGTGTCCAAAACTCGACTCTGTGACATTGATATGACACTTCGATACTTTTACAACATAAACATGAGAATTAATAAAAAATAACTGTGTTCAACATATGCACATACCGGTATCGGATACTTCCGAGTGTGTCTGAGTAACATAGGAAAACTTTCATGTCATATATGAGAAATTCACCATCCATTTCAACTTGAATTTGTATTAGTAATTCCAAAGAGTTTTGCAGGGCACTAGGGCAGCTATCAAGCTTGTACATCTTCTATACACACGGTTGTCATTGATCTCATTTGATTACGAATTCTGCGTCTCGGCAAATTTCACTGTTATATGTTTGGCATCAGTTTCAGTTGCAACAGCATACCAAGCAGCTCACATCGCGACAATATGGATCCGATTAAAACAGTGCGCATAAGTGCATAACCTCAAGCCATTGATAGCTATTTGGGTATGTCTCTAATTCTTCTTCTATCTCTAGTAGCCATCTTCTCGCCATATCGCACAAATATATCTGCCAAGTCAAATAATCCAACCTCCCTCGACTTCTTTCCTACCTCTTCAAACATCACAACACCTTCCTCATTGGAGTAGTACTGTAAAAACTTGTTATAGTCAAACCTTGGTACCTCGAGCCCTCTTTGAAGCGCTCTCTCAGAATATTTAGTGGCTTCAAGCACTTTTCCAGCTTTAACCAAACCTCCAACAAATATTGAATCAAAATTTACAAGAGGGTCTTTTCCCTTCCTTCCTCTCTTCCCCATATGCCCTTGCAACAACATTATATACGTATGCATGATAGGTTCACAACCTTTCCTGATCATCTCTCGAAACACTTCAGTAGCCTCCCTTACCTTCCTTAATTTCAGAAAACCCTTAATGAAGGCATGATATATACTTATTTCCAGTTTATCTATATTTTCAACCATTAAATACGCCTCTCGTATCCTATTCTTGCACACAAGCCCATAAATCATTGATGCCATAGTAGTACAATCTGGTTGCATCCCTCTCTTCCGCATTTCCTCAAACACCACATGAGCCTGAGAAAGCTTACCCCTCTTACACATCCAGCCGATCACAATATTATATGTTGTTAACCCCAATTCTTCCATCCTTTTCACCCTCATTGTTTGAAAGAGTTTTAATCCTTGATCAAACCGATTATCTTTAAAAAACCTTTCCATCAACGTATTTATAACATTTATATCAGCTTCAAACCCTTCATCCATCATCAAATTCCATATTCCCGAAGCCTCAATCGTTTCTCCGACATCACAAAACCCACAAATTAAATGTCCATAAGTAACGCCATCCGGCTTAATCCAATCCTTCAGCCTCATCACTACATGTTTAGCCTCATTAACAAGCTTTGCATCACAAAGTGTCTCAACAACCTTATTCAAAGTATCCACATTACAATTATACCCATTAGAATTCATCAAGTGAAAACACTCCACACATTTCTTCAATTCCCTAGCAGCAGCCAGTGTTTTGAGAGCAATTCTAAATGTCTTGTCATTCGCGGCCTTTTGCTCCGTCATTTCACGCAATACTTGCCAGAGGAGGTCTATATTCCTCGCCTTGGCAATCACATCAAGCATCTTGTTTAAGGTAACAGGAGTGTGGGTGAACCCTGGTTGGGTCAAGGAGAACTTGTAGAACTGGTGCACGGGTCGCCATGAATAGGGAAACATGTTGCACACCTGTAGGAACATTTCATGGTTAAAGCTGAAATTTGCTTTTAGAAGGTGGGTTTCAAGCTTCGAGATGGGTGCATTTTGTTGTTGGTAAAGGATTGTGCAAACGCGAAGGAGATGGGCAGGATCAACTGGGCAAGGCGAGCTATGTGGTGCAGGATTTAGTGCGGTGCTAAATGATTTCACTATGTCGGTGTGTATGAAAAGGTTGATGAGTGGCCTTGCGATAATTGTTCTTCTGGAATTCATCTCCTCATATTCACCTGAACACAGGATAGAGAAAATACACAAATGGCTGTTAAAAACGGAATTAGTTTCACACAGACTACAACTTGTCATGCTATAACAACAGTCAAATTCAGAGATGACTGATATACGACATCACGACACACTTCTTACAGAAGAAATCAAGCTCAACGAGTTAATGTAAAGTCGGCCGCAGGGGTCCAACTTAACTTGTCAGCATATATTCCTTAATCTACTCAACTTAAAAGGGATAAATGAGGCCTCTAAAGTTATACCTTAAGCATCACTTGTGACAGTATTGTACTCCTAAAAAACAAATTCCCAACTTCAAAAATTTTAGGGTTTCGACGATTGATGACAAATTCGAGAATCAAACAAATATTTGCTCAGGAAGTTGCAACATTTATGTCAATTAAAAATCACACTTAATTAAGCAAATAAACAGACCTAATTAAGCTTAATTTGTAGAAATTACTATCATTAATCGAAGAAAATTACTAGAAGGAGATCTCTGATTCAAGCTAATGAGTTCGGCAACCGCAATAAAATTGAGCTAACAAATTATAGCATATGATGACAAAATTAATAATCAATCATTATAAAAAAAACAAACAAAATTTGAAATGGAGAACTATAATGAATACCTGAAGATTAGTTAGGAAATAGAATTTGAGATTAGAGATTTTGCGAATGTAGTTCCCCAAATTAATGCGTTTTAGGGTTTTAGAATTGTAGTTATTCTCGAGTGTAAAACGTGACCCATTTTAACCACCTAAATATTTGAACATAATTAGCGTTAGTTACTTTTACCCGCAAACAAACCCGTCATACACGGGGCCTCATTTGAACTTTTATGTTTCAAAGTTGATTTTTTTTTTTTTTTTTTTTTTCCGATAGTGAAGTTTCAAATTTGAATGTTACCTATCACGAAATATGTCGCCAAAAAGGACACATAGAAACGTTGAAAAATATTACTAATATGTTGTAGATTAATCATTCGAATTAACTATTTAGGGCAAAATTTCAAAAAAAAAACTTCAATGCAGCTATACGGACTAGCATGTACGGTAATTTTTGTGATTCAAAATCTTTCGAGAAAAAAGGAATATTCATGATTTGTGTTGCAAACCTAAAATGAGATATTATTGAAGCATAGAATACTCCGTAGTCGAAATATTTTTTTGAGCTAAATGTTTACGATGTCTCTAATTCCATGAGTATAAATCCATTTCTCTAATGATGGTTTACCTGTTGACCTTATTCCTGAGAAATGTATCTAGCCATCTAGGTAGTGAATGTAGCTCCGCAACTAATTCTAATTTTCATTGGTGGTACAACATACAAGTACAAATCATTATACTAGGTAGCTCACTAAATGTCTCCCCCATTTACAGACTATAAAACCTATTACATCACGTTCATACTGTGCTGCTCGTCAACTCCTTAGCGCATGGCTAAGCAGGAATATGTGCGCACTCAATTTCGAAGGAAGTACCAAGGACCATTTCCTGTCCCGATCCTGCACCAAACCGCCAACCCAACAACATAAGTATATAGGTATATCCACAAACTCTTATATGAGAATTTGTATCGGAATTTTGATTTACCTCCAAAAGCCAGCGAATGCCCGAAGACTCATGTAAATACTTAGAGCCACCCAAATTCCAATGTATCCGTAAGAGGAAGAAAGAAAAAACAAACATAAGATGCTCGCAATGGCCACCATGACCTACAAGTCAGAGAAGATAAATGCTCAGAACTTATATTACTCAGACTCAAGAACAATTGTCAAATGGTGTCATGTCGATGTCCACAAACTACTGTCAATCAAGTGTTGAAGAAACACAGCTCAATGCACCTGTGAAATTGTGAGCTGATTTAATATTGTTTTTAGACTAAATATCAGAATCATTCGATGCCGTATAATTGTATAAATATGGTGGAAACCGCCTCAAATTGAAGATAACTCGATCACAATACAGCGTTGCTGTGTGGTGGTGAGCATTTAGTACTATGATCAAAAGTAGTAATCTGATTTTGAAAAAATGGATGTGAATACCATGGAAAAGGCTGAATAAGCGAAATCAGACGCTCCAAAGTTGATGCCATCAAAAACAAAAGCCAGCGCATTGATAGGCTGAGTAAGAGCCACAAACTGTAGGCCAGAAAAAAAAAAAAAAAAGTCTCATTAAAATCCAAAGATGGAAGTAAATGCAGCACCAAATACAAACATGTGTGGAGCAAAACTTGTATGAGAAGAAGTACCGGAATGCCTATGCTAATTAGATGCAAGACATTGACGTCCTTAGTGAACAACTTCGCAGCAAACTTCAATCCAGTCCCTAACATGAAAGATAGTAACAACCCCAATACGAAACCTAACTGCAAATGTAGCACATAAACGTACCATTACTCACCCAATTACATATATGACATGAGGATGAGTTGTGAGGAGAGAAAATTCTGGAAAGACCACCCTATGGTAAGTTACACTGAGATTAGTTGATATTTCAAAGGTCCTGGGTGAGCTTTGGAAGTTTCACACTGAAAACTCAAGCCGAACCTTTCACCCTTGGATTGGATATTAGTTATTTTGTAGGGAAACGGAGGATCTATTTCCCCTCTCTCAAGCCAAATCAAAATCCTACAGCGCACAGAAGGTTTGGAAGAATAACACCCTTACTCCCTTCTCCCTCCCTCCCCTCCAATCCAATTCCATCCCTCTACCTCCAAATATCCTAGCCAAATGATGTCTCGCATCTTATTGAAAATTACTATAGGATGGTCTCACTGTGAACTCATGGTACAAGGGTAAAATGATAAACATGCCTGCAATACTCTGGCTGCGGTGGACGTTGCTCTATCAAAATCGTTCTTTGCAAAAGCATTTGCAAGTATTGCCTGCAAAGCGTGAGGAATCTACTAAGATTGCGAAACTTATCAGGTTTGTTTACAAAAATGTCGGAAATTTAGCTGATTATACGATAAGAGTAAGATGTTCTTCTTTTTTGTTTTTCTTTTTTGTATCAGAAAGAGAATAGAATGGATATTAGAGGACCTGTCCTGCAACAGCCAGGCCATCGGCAAGAAGAGAGGTTGCCAACCAAACTTGCAAGCAGACCTGAAAAGCGGCCATCGGAGTAGGCCCTAAGCGTGCAGCCATAGAAGCAGCCAGGGTCACACAGAACGTCACAGCTATGACTCTCATCAACAGAAGAAACCCTGTATTAAAACAAATCATATATAGTCTCCCACTAATTCTTGTAAAAGATCAGCCCAATCACTCGTTCAATAAGTCTAATTGTGTTAATATGGTTATTTGTTGGTCAGGCAGAAGAATTATTGACAGACTCATGACACCATTGTCTTTCAAGCTCTTAAAAGTAATATTGTTTTGTTGATAATGCTTGTTAATGGTGTTGAATATAAAGGCATTTCTTACCATTCTGAAGAAACCGGCCAAATTGAAGATGTTGGAGGGTCGGGGGCATTAGATCTACTAGATGAACTAGTCTCCAGAATAATATGATTGAAATGAGGTATCTGTAATCATCAATTTATAACAACAAAGTTATACAAAAGTTATAATCCAAGCACTTGAGACAATACAAGGAAAACAAAGAAAGCTTACTGTGATACAACATGGGCAATTGCTGCACCACTTACACCCCATCGAAACACAAACATGAAAATCGGGTCCAGAATAATATTAGTAGCATCACCTGCCACTGGAGACACATGAATTAATGTGAGAATCAGTAGACACAGAGAGAAAGTTGATAGGGTAAGTTTTAGCATGTAATCTGGCACGAGAAATTAAGTTTAGAAGGCAAACCTGTGGCATAAAGAGGAGTTTTAGTGTCCTTGAAGCCACGAAATACGCCTTGCATAGCTAAAGAGAGAAGAACTGCAGGAGCACCCAGTGACCTTAATGTCAAGTATCTTTTTGCTGGCTGCAGCATAGCTGAGTCCTGCACAAAAGTTAGTTATAAACAAGAGAAAGAATATTGAATCTTTGTGTCCATTAGCAAAGGAAACAAGATCAGGAAGAATCCCGTATGGTGAAAACGACTTACAGGTTTCACCCCCATGAAGTTCAATAAAGGCTTTGCCAAAGAAATCAGGAAAATTGCTTGAATTAGGCCAAGAATGGCACCAATAACCAATGCCGAAGAAGCAGATGGAATATGTCTCCTTTGAGGTGTGGAATTCTCAGTTAAGTTGCTTAGCTTTGTCGGTTTTGAACAGCTCTCATGAGAATCTGAAAGGAGAAGACATGCAATTATGTGATGCAATCTTGACACTTTTTAAGGGAAGTATCAAGATCAAATGTTGCAATACTCCGTAAATGACATACTTGGTTGAAGTATTAGTTCCTTGGCTTCGAGGTCGTTACTTAAGTTGGATTCCAGCATTACACCCTCGGAGTCCATTTCTGCCATTGCATCTTCCTCGGCCACGAATGAAGTTGTTACACTAACAAGGGGAAATATAGCAATCCTGGATACTTGGTTGAACAGAGCTATGGAAACTCCAACAGCTGCTAATTCAATTGGCCCTGTGAAGATACCATGACCCACTATTTAGTGAAAAAATGAAAATCAAACATCAACATGGGAAAGTCATTGTCCTGTTTTTTTTCCGAAATAAGTTAGTGACAATTGCTCAACTACGTATGAACTGCCATAAACTTGGTTCAGACATTCCTATGATGGAACATGATGAATTGTACACGTACTACAGTCTCATAGAAGAGTAACTGCTTCAACACTTGTTGGAAAAGGCGAAAAGATTGAAATCAAAATGAATACCTATTCGGCCAATGAAAGCCGTGTCAACCAAAGACGCGATAGGATCTGCTGTCAAAGCCAATGCAGCTGGAAATGCAATCTGTGCTATTTCTGTACCTAGCTCATCCAGCTTGAACATTGACCTAAACAGCATAGCCATTAGACTATTGATTTTGGGTCGACTAACCACATCTTAGCGATCATCAAAGAGAGTATGTTATTACTTATTTATTGCAGATTACAAGTGAGTATTGAGTTCATTTAATCATGTTGGTATGAGTAAGTTATGGGGATCAGATGCACGCAACCTTAACTTTGCACACCAAAGTAGAAGAAAAAACACGAAAACAGCAAAATTACAGAGTTTACCCAACATAGTACTGTATAAGAGTAATCTCTTTCCATTTCGTATATGTATTTCAAATGCACCCATATATATTTCCTTTACCAGCTCCAAGAAAAAATAAACTCCATAGGATCAAATCATACAAAAACGCTTTAAGCTTTTGGCATACCAATATACCATGCATGATTATCATGCCAAAGCAAATTTGTAACTTAAAACTCTTTAAACTAAGAATTAACTCTATCATGCATGATCATATCACAGGGCTAACTGGTAACGCTACGTACATCCAACCCCCTTACCCCGCTAGTTGCGGGAGCCCTTGAGACACCGAGATAATCTTGCTGTCGTGTATGCATGATCATATCATGCCAAAGCATAATTTGGCACTTAAAATTCCGAGAATGATGAACAAAGCAGAGATGAAAGAAACTGAAAATTAAAGAAAAGGAGCTCAAGAATCATACCTAGCATTTTTGAAGAAGATGCAAAGTGGGATTTTTCTCTTGGTATGTGAAAAGCATAATCCATCTTCTTCTGCCATGCTCCTTAACACCACTCCAAAATGAACTTTCCTTCTTTTTTTATTCTTCTTGTTTTTAAGTACTCCGTACTATGTAATCTTTTGGATGTTATTGTTTTTGGGAGGTTGCTTGTATGATACTATCATCCCTAAATAACTGAATTATGCCAGAAAATAATTTTCATTTGAAACAAATGTATAAATCTTGAAAAAGCTTCCAATTTAAGCTCAAATAAATGCTTATTTCATTCCATAAAGATAATACTTTCACCTAAAAAAGAGTATTAAAGAGGATTTTAGTATTCCAAACAAAGACTTGTACTATGGAATTTATAAATGACAAACCTTTTTATGCAAAGGATGAATCACTTTATGCAATTCTTATTGATTTTATTTTATTCTGATAAGTAGGATAAAAACCAGCCTCCAAACTTTTCCATATATGAAAGAAACAAAAAATAATTGATGGATGGAAAAGCTAGGTAATTTGCCTTTCTAAAGTGGTGTGTGACTGTGTGAGTATTATAATTAGACTGAAACTACAGAAATTCAGGTTAATGTTACAGTACAGAAACTCCAATGCTCTGCACTTCTAATCACCTAAGTAATGGACCATACTAATAAAGAATTATGAGGATAAAATTTGGCTAATTTTGCTATCGTTTGTTCATTAGTCTTTTGTGATATCGTAGTGCACAAATTTTGTATAATAGGATCTTACAAAAAAAATTTTAACACCAAGTAATTATTTATTGAGCGACATTTGTAGACATTGCATTTCAACTTGACTATCAAAAGCAAATGATAGGTGAACAGAAAGAGATTTTAAAAATCCAATGACACAAGTCAATATATTACTCCATATTAAAATTTTAATCTTTCTTAAGCCACAATCTCTTCAATATCATTCTCTCTTTATAAAACTTCAACAAAACCGTAAATTACATACGATAATCTCTCTATTCAATAACAGTTTCACATAATCATAATTGTAATAATTATACTTTATACATAAAACTATGGAAAAGAAGACAAACTATTCTCCATAGCCACAGATGTGAGAGTAGAAAATAACGTTCCTCTGAAAAAAAAAAACCATGGAATTTGCCTAGTTAGTTAGTTAAAGTTACGTTGACGAGTGTCACTCTGCAATCCACGTACAATTAAACGTGACATGCGTGTGCCACTTGAGTACACCACTCTTTAGTCTCAATACTGTTGGAATTTTGGCAACGGAAGTTTATTGAGCCCGAGATTGCCAAACATTCATATTTTATTATTGTTTAAGATTGTATAATTTTACATTGTTG
>JAUEKU010166118.1:0-11723 GCA_032274805.1 Gypsophila paniculata
TTTATTCTTGTTAAATTTTTTTTTTTTTTTAATATATTTCTCTCTAAGTACTCATTTAACGTACTTATAAATACTATCGATCTTGTACTTTGAAGTGTAAAAGATCGTGTTCACAATTTCGTAGGTCTCCTATGAAATCATCCCACCCGATAAAACCTATTGATTTTTAGAGTTCTCGCAATTACTTTGTTGTGAGACCGCCCACACCGATAAATTGTGTCCACAGTAGCTCGCAAGGGAAACAAACTCGATCAAAGTTTGATTTCCTCGTTCTCAATTCCCCTACACACACAACAACAGTACCACAGCATCACACAAAAAAATGGAAAGATGCTTAACAATATCCCAACTAATCCCCTCAAAAATTAACCATTTACCCCCTTCAATTCACCTCCACAACTTCACCAAATTAATTTCCCTGAAAAATGGGATATTTGGGTGCCCAATTTCAGTTAAAACAACACAAACAAGTGCAGTAAAAACATCAAAATTATTCTCCACAAATGCGGTTTTATCTGACACCCAATTTCCGAAAGTGGGTGCCCAATCAGTTGGGCCTGTACCCGCTGATCAACTTCTTCGCGTTGTCGAACTTGCTGCCAATCTTGGCTCTCAGGTTTTGTTTTCAATGAGACCGTTGTATGCGTACAACTGAAACTGTTTTTAGTTGGTTACAATAATAAATATCTCACATAGTACATTTTAGTCTGTTCGTAAAATGTGATCACATTAATTTTTGCTGTAAGTAAGCGTTAGAGTAGTTACAACAAACATTAAAGCGGTCACGTCTAACTGTCATACTTAAATTTGTGCATTTTAGTTTATGGTACATTGTTGTATGTATAACGGTCTTATTGGAGAATTTCTTTGTATGCATACAACATACAAGTACAAAAATTTTGTTCAGGGTTTTCTTTTGCTGAATGTTGTGAATTGAGTTTGAAATGATTCGTCGTGAGCCTTAGTTTGAAAAAGCGCGCCTTAGATTATATAGTCCGGTGAGCACTAGCCAAAACGTCTCAGGGCGTCTCAAGTGCGCGTATCTAGCCCTCCCGTTTGCTCCATTGTCTCTACGTGCCTCTCGCTTTTTAACCTTATTGAACCGATACACTAGACTGAATTGAATCAGTGTTGGATTTAAGGTGGGGCTAGTAGGGGCGGTCATTTCTCGATTTTTTGTGATGTTTGTCGTGCCATTTGATGTAGTACCATGCTGTCAAGCTACGAAAGTGATTTTCGTGGCCATTGACTTCTCAATTCTTGAGATGACTCTTCTTTCAGGTAGTCATGGAAGCTGTCAACAAGCCTCGCAAAATCTCGTATAAAGGACTCACGGATTTGGTGACGGAGTAATGAAATTTTATACACTTTCCTATAGATAACAGTCACTTTTTCTTCATTACTTCATGTTCCGTTAATTTGTGTAGGAAAATTTTTCTATCAATAGTTTGGAGTAAAACATTTATTTTTGTACGATTTTTATGCAGAACAGACAAAATGAGTGAGGCAGCTATTTTGGAAGTTGTGAAAACGAACTTTAAGGACCATCTTATTCTTGGTGAAGAAGGAGGAATCATTGGAGACTCTTCGTCCGACTATCTTTGGTGCATTGATCCTTTAGGTCATTGCTCTCTTCATTATGCAAAATCGTTATCCTTGAATTTGATGCACTTATCTGATGTCTTTTCTGTATTTCTTATCGGCTCTCCTTTGCATGTGTGGTTTGGTAGGGCTTTTTTATGCCTCGTTGAAGAATGTGTTGCTATATACTCGAAGTGTTCTCCATGACCGAACTTTTTTTATGTCACTTGTTGTTCACATTCCAAATGATAAACTTTTTTTAAAAAAAAAAAAAAACCTTTTCAAGAAAAAAAAAACAAAACCTTATCGCTTTCAAAGAGGCATTATGATCTGATCAAGCGGCTCTTAAATGAATTATAAGTTTACTGTCGTGATCGATTGTGTGCGATCTGATCCATTTTCATCTTCTTGCTGACTAACTGCAACTCAATATGTGCAGATGGCACTACAAATTTTGCTCATGGTTATCCTAGCTTTGCAGTTTCTGTGGGTGTTCTGTTTCGTGGAAGACCAGTTGCTGCTGCTGTGGTAATTTTTTTTAAACATATAATTTATTTCACCCTTTTTTTTATGATTAACCAACGATTTCATTGTCGATCAGCGAACACTTGGTTAGAAAGATGTACGTTGTAGAGTTCTATTCAATTTATACCTTACTTTTGCAGCAATGATACCCGGGTTGATCCCCCATTCCCCTGCTACCACTCGATTAAATAGAAGCCTAACTGACTGCGCTTTTTGAGGCAGTATTGTCCGCTTTCATAGCATGAGTACAAAAATTAGGCCATGGCAACCAATTCTGAGACCAAGGCTATCAGCCTATGCTACTCTTAGAAAAAAAAAATTATCCATTTATCACAATTGTATTTTGAAAGAATGTCAGTGGTGGCAGTTGCTCTCACATAATTCATCTGCTTGGCTGTGGGTTGGCATGTTAAAAAGTATATTTGAGTGGCATGCAAAATTTTACCCTTGAGTACATCATCCACTCTTGGCCTGGTTGATCTGTGTCGGTTAACAATGTAATGGTTGAAGTGAAGATTCACAAAACTTTGGGAGCGAATCGGTCAAGTTAATGTGATAAATTTCCCCACCCCCTCATAAGAAAATATACACCTGCATTTCATGCATGGATACTAAGCATTTAACTAATGGTATGTGATGAATTATAGGTCGAATTTGTTGGCGGAGCTATGTGTTGGAACACTCGCACGTTTACTGCAACTGCTGGTAGGAAATTTTTACAGTGATTTTGTTAAGTCTGCTCCTTATTCCTGTGTTGACCTGATTACTACATCTTCTTTTGATCTGTCAGGTGGTGGAGCTTTTTGTAATGGGCAGCCGATTCAAGTTAGTGCAAATGATTTGGTAAGTGGTGACGCAATGCTGGAACTCTATTAGCATTAAGTATGATTCGTCACACAAGCATTAACTTTTTTCTATGGTTGATCGATTTTGATTGACCAAGCCTCTCAAACTTCTAAAGCAAATTTTCTTTTACTACGGTGCTGATGGAACCTGTAACTTAGTATTGAAGGATAGTGTCCAACTTTGTAATTTGTGTTACTTGACACTTTTTAACATTCGGGAGTATTAAACAATTTGCTGAACTGATGACTGGTTTCTTGTTGTTCTTTACCCTCTTATCGTCTAATATGGTTCTTTTATTTTTCAAACTTGTGTAGGTGGAACGATCGCTCCTAGTGACGGGCTTTGGATATGAACATGATGAAGCATGGCTTACGAATCTTAACTTGTTCAAGGAGTTCACTGACGTTAGCCGGGTAAAAGAGTTTGTTTCTTTGCTTTAGACGGATTGCACTGTTCGAGTTGTATCTCTTGGAGACGCGAGTGAAATTTCTCTCTTTAATGGTTAGGGTGTGAGAAGGCTTGGTGCAGCGGCAGTGGATATGTGTCACGTAGCTCTAGGAATTGTTGATGCATACTGGGAATACCGCTTAAAACCATGGGATATGGCTGCTGGAGTTCTGGTAATAATTGTCATTATCATTTTCCTTCACATGTTTCCAGTTTCCACAATCCACAACCATTTTGCACAATAATACATATATACAGATAAAAAAACATGTTTCGATCAAGGTTTAGTCTTATGCCTGTGATGGGTACTTTTATGGCACTGGTAACTTAAGCTACATGAAAAGTTCCATGCAAATAACTTTATGAGAATTGTGTCACTGCTTTCTACATTCACTAGGACATACTACATTAGGAACCACGCTCGCTTTTTGGTTTTTACCGCATTTTATGGTGATATTGAATGCAATAGCGAGATTTGCCTGTGAAAGGCAACATCATGACCGTGACCAAACATAGATTTATACCAAGCACGGAGCTTATGGCTCTCTGTATGTTCTAACTAAACTTCCGTCCTTGCAGATTGTTGAAGAGGCTGGTGGAGCTGTTTCACGAATGGATGGTGGTAAATTTTGTGTCTTTGATCGATCTGTTCTAGTTTCGAACCGCGTGCTACATCCAAAAGTAAGTTATATGAGCCTTTCCTTGAATGCTTAACTGTTTCAGCTGTTGCTTTAGGCAAACCTGGCTTTTGCCATACACTATACTGCATTAATACTTCATAATGAATAAGAAGTAGCTTATGACTATTACATCATTTACATGTTACATGTGCGTAGTCATTTTAATCCATCAAATACTACTCCGTAGAAGTCATGCATCTCTTGAAAGTCTGCCAATTATGTACATATAAACCTTTTTAAGTTCGGGTCACGGCCTCGTTGTTGTGCCTCATTTGTATCAATAAAGATTGTAAAAGTCTTTTTTTTTTTTTTTTTCAGAATTTGAACAAATCTTGTAAGACGTAGGTGTACTCCTTGTGTATCTCCTCTATTACGTGACTTTCGACTTTATATGATATAGTTAGTTTATGACCAGCTGACCACAGTTTAGATAAAATACTCCGCGGACTTTCAATGGAGATGAGAAAGAATTTCGAAGCATGTATAGGTAAGCTTGAATTCAATGACAACATTGTCAAGGGTACGACACACAACGTAGTACCGTGTCATATTCCCTACATCAAGTAAAGAATATGACACAGTTTTGTAGGATGTGATCCTGGAACGTGTAGGATGGCATTCTAAAATCTTAAGTTGCAGCCTTTTAATGGGTTCATCGCACTGATTTATGATGTTTGCTGAATTTCAGCTTTTGGAAAAGATTGGTCCAGCAACGGAGAAACTAAAAGAAAAGAGCATCGACTTTTCATTGTGGTATAAGCCTGAGAACTACCGCACAGACCTTTGAAGATGAGTCCTATTCTTTCTTTACCTTTCTCCGTTCTGATTTTTTGTGCAATCAATATATATATCATTGTGCAATATATGACGGCTTTTATGCTTACGGTGTAATTATACTTTGTTTTGGCGATATCTTTATACAATTTAAGATCTTTGTTTGACTTTTTTTTTTTTTCCGATAAATTTTTTGAGATAAGATAGACCACTGTGTGAGTATACTATTTTGATAATATTTTTATTGCCTCAATTTCGGAGTAAAGGGTTTAGCTAGGACTCCTAATTTGAAGCTGAACTTTTTAATTATTAGCCGAGGACCTAATTTGAAGAAATTAACATTGTACATTGATTAATGATTAAAGTTGATCATGAAAATTAGAAGACGATATAAATAAGATGAAGAAAGTACTATTTTTAATCTCATTTATATAACATTCCAACTTAAAATGACAAAGTAAAAGAAATATTCATGAAGCCTTTGCTTAGCACAATATACACCATTACACAACACCAAAGTGAAAAAAATACACATAGCAAACTGAAAGCTTAGATCACACACAATTGAATGCGCGCAATGGAGGAAGTCTAACTTAAGTTGCTGCAGATTCGAGGTGGAAAAACCGAGGGCAATTGTAGACACTACAGAAGGATTGTAGGCACATAAGAGCAATGACTAGGATGGTGGCTAAAAACACTAGCATTTTCCATGATCCATACACATAAGCCTTACCCATCCTATATATTTTCACCGTCCTTAGACCGTTGTAGTTTTGGTTCAACCCTTCAATGGCCTCATCTATGAATGCCACCCTATTTAACCTAATGCATTTGGTCATGCCATTCCATAGTTCCGCGATTTCCCCGTTTTTCAACTCACTTTGGATGATACCTCTTTCCTTGAGCATCTTCGCGTCCTCCTCTGTGTCCACAATCCCATTCATTAACTCAGCGTAATGAGCTATAACTAGAGGCCCGGAGATGGCTAATGCCTCGTAGGCCACTAGGTTTCGGATAATGACTTCCGAGTTAACATCTAAGTTGACAACCGGGAGATGGAGGGTTTGGGTGCTCTTGTCAAATCTGATAGAGAAAAACCCTCCGTCTGTTGGTTTCAACTCGAGTCCAGCCTTAACCAGGCTGGCAACTGAGGGTATTATAATCTCCTCCACTTGTATTATCTTTTCTCCCTCGCTAGAGTTTCCTTTCACGCTTTCTCCTGAAAAGTTCGGAACAACTTTGAAAACTAGGTCTTTAACAACACCTAACACTTTGAATGGCCCTTTCTTAAAGAATGAGAGATTTGAAATACTTTCCCATAGATCTCCAAAAACTTTGATAGGTGACCTATGATTCATATTGCAAAAAGGAAGGCCACATTTGTGGTCGACTCCCTTCTCACCACCACCATCTAGTTCTTCAATCTCAATCGCTTTTGCCTGATCGAGTTGAGCTTCCTGGTCCCACATAGGATTTATCAAGCTATAGTAAAACCCTAGCAGATGGCCGCGCCTTTTCAAAGCGCTGCCATCAAGAGGGCCCTCAGCTCTTATCTTAAAGGGAGAGTTCTTCTTGCATATAGCAAGGTACATGTTTGCCAACAAGCTTAACCCGAATTCAGTAGTCGGGCATTGAACCTCTAAAATCTTCTTCAAGACATTAATCGGTACTTGATTCTCTAACATCATAACATCTTTCACAAGACAATCAAAGCTAGGTTTTTGTTGACATTTCGAGTCAACTATAACAGACAACCTAGGTGAAATGTTTAGTACACTCTCATGTGCACTCTCTCCAAAGGTGTAGAGAAATTGTAGAAGAAAAAGACCATCAATAGCCATGATCCATGCAATTTCGACAGCACTCATTTTCAAGTGCTTGTCGTAGCGTGCACGAATTCTAGGCGCATGCATGGCCAACGCTCTGATAATGTCTTCAAACTTGTGGCCAGAGAACATGGCTTGAACCTTCTTGGCCGTCAGAACCTTCAACCGCTCCATCTCATACAAGTCATCACGCCACCTATGGTACGGTCCTAAGGCCAAAAGTTGAGGCTCAAAGGCCTGTGGGTGCACATACTTCAGATTTTTAGGCACAGAGAAGACGCATGGGGGCCTATCTAGGCCCTCATCTGTCTCGTCTTCTAACACTTGTTTCACTTCTACTATCCATACTGGCTCTTCAATTGATGACATCGCCACTTTTGGAATTATTTCAGTATTGGACCTTGGACGTATAATAGTTACGAATTTGAAGAGATACTTTTAGTGATGTTGTTGAAGGGTACATTATGGTGATGCATCATTTATATAGATAATATATTTGATGATGCATATGGGTACAATAATGAGTGTGTTTCACGAGTTGGATAAGTTAATTATGAAGTAAGAAGAGTTATAATTGGTTATTAGTTTACGGTCCACATTTTTAGGCACGAATTAAACTATTAGAGTTTACTTAGATAGTAGAAACGTGGATAAGGACATGAATATTACTGTAGATTAATAGTTACGTGTGTAATTTTGAATATTGACCAAACGAGTTTAATCGATTATTTTTCCGTCCATGAAAGTGTGTTGAGATAAACGAAACGATGTTTGGTCGTATTAAAATCACTTGTTTGCTACTCCATATGTCTTCTTCATATTTTCGCAATGGAGAAGGTAGTAAATTGATCACATACGTTTGTAATTATGTGCAATTGAATTTCAAACGTTTTACTTAGAACAAATTAGCTCTTATGTTTGGTATAATTTGCTATCAAACTTAATTAGATATTTTTTTTAATTATTTTATACTCAATTAGTTTATATACACTTTATTTTAAAAGTACTGTAATTTTTTTTAGCTTTGAGGTAACATTAATTCTTTGTAATTCCAATTTTTTTTCTTTTTTTTTTTTTTTATTACAAACTCCCTCTATATTAGATGACCATCTCTAATATAATCACATTTTAAGAAAAATAATAATAACAATTCATGTACACTCACGTCTTATACTATATTTCAACTAAAAATAAATTAAATAGTATGAAAATTAAATATTTTACACCATTAGATTAACATTTTGAGGGGAAAATAATGTTAATTAAGGAGGAATTGAAAAAAAAAACCGTCAACTTGAAAAGAAATAAAAATAATGATCGATAGTCAAGTTCAAGTTGAGTATGAGTTTTTCACCAAGTCGTGCCTCGAGCTTCAAGTTTTTGAATCCGGTGACTTTCGATTTTCGAACCTATTCCGAGCTCCCGTATTTTGAGCTTATTCCAAACTCCACCCGAGCTTGAACTCAAATCGGATCGGTTACACTCTTATGTGCCACTTAATTTTGAGTTAATACATGTATGTTAGTCTTAGAGATACTACTAGTTTAACCCCCGCGCAAAAATGTGCGATTTATTTAGTTATTTATTATTAATATATATATTTTTTAAGAGTAATAACAAATTTTTAGATTATAGGTTATACTTAATAAGTTTTTTTTAAAGAAAAAATTATAATATCTATTGATTATATTTTAGAAAAAAATTATTATCCCGTGTGACTTATGAATAAATTAAAAAATGTTTAATATGTACAAAGAATGCATTTATAATAAAGATACGTCAATTAGATCCTAGAGTGTGATTTAGTATGCTCATAGATTTATATGTTGAATAATAAAACATAAAAATAAATACTCCGTATAGATTAGTGGTAGTGATAATAATTTTTAAATTAGAGATTATGGGTTCGAATCTTGTAATTGCCATTTTTTATAAGATTCATTTTTGAGTGGACGATGTAAGCAAAAGTTTTTGGCGGGAAAAAAATATGAGCAAAAACTATCTTTTAATAGTATAGGAGGATATGGATTATAGCTATGCGTAGCATATTATATACTCCGTAACAATTTGCTTAACGTACGCATCTATTTTTCATCATAGGCGTGACATGACAAGAGCTCGTGTTTTTTTTTTTATGAATATTATTGTTAATTAAGAGGAGTTATAAGGACAATTTGATACTAACGGGATTCGAATCTCAGATCATGAGTTTCACCCCTTATGACTTTATTAACTGAGCTAGTTGCATGACATCTACATGACAAGAACTCATGTGCATGAGATGGTTGTATGCATATACAGCCAAACTATCTCAATCTCATCACATTATAAATCTCATTTAATGACACAATTAATACTATAATTGCATGCATACAATCATATCGTAAGAAACTAACTCGTATAATCGTATATGCAATCTTGCCGACGAAAATTATTTTTCTCTAGTGGATTTCTAGTACAATGAACATTTAGTCTACAATTATTAAAGAATAATTTGTTTTATAGCTACATGTGATACACATTTTGAGCTGGAGGCTATGAATTTTTATTACTAGTCAACTTTCGTAAACATAATGAAGTGGTGTGAAAGTTGAGATAACATAACTAGTGGGAGCAAGTGGTGAAAATGATATTTGATCACATTCATAACGTTTTTGCACTCATAATAGTGTCTTTAATTTTACTGGTCCATTAATTGAGTGTAAAGTAGGGTTTATATTACAATAGTTTAGGTTAAACTTGAGCCAATGAGGAGGTATTTCATCATTAAGCCTCGTCCTATCTCATGCCCTCATCAATCATCATCAAGACATCAACCCTCTTAATTACCAACCTCCTAATTAGTTGGAATATTCTTACGTGCGCCAATTGGATACATGTTACTATTCCAAAAATCAAAAGTGTTAAAGAATAATTTACCACTAAGAATTTAAAACCGACGATTTTTATCAAACCCAAGAAAACATATTGCGAAAAGTTTATTATTTTGAATGATTAACATGGTAGAATTCAATCGGAACGTTCACCGCTCTACTTATGGGCGTTTAGAGCACGATTGATGTTTCTTTTTACAGTTGGCAAAAAAACAAACATGGTAGAAAGTCCAGTGGTGGACTCAGAAAATTTTGTTTCTGGGGTCCTGTAAAATAATTTTTCAATTTTTATGGTAATAAAAAAAATTTAAAATTATTTTACCAAAAACGTTAAGTAAAATATACAATAATTTAGCTATACGGTGTCCCGGGACCCCAACACCTTCTACATACATCCGCCACTGAGAAAGTCTGTATAATTTTTTCCATAATCATTAAGTCATTAACCTTACTAATTTTGAGTATTGAGAAGAAGAATAAACGAAAGTCTAGGAGTAAAATATGTAGCAAAAGTTGAATAGAAAATAACTAATCGTAAGTTTATGATGCCCAAGAGTATCATACATCCACCCATGAATTCGTATAACGTATGCAAGTAGGCTTGTTAAACAGGTTATTCGGATCGGATATTGGTCGAGTCACTTCAAGTCGAGTCAATCCAGATTCGTTAGACGCTTCAAATCGGGTCGATTCGGGTCATTTTTGGGTTCAGGTCTATTGTTATAGGTTCATTTCGGGTCGAGTCGGATCATTTCGGCATGTTAGCATCAACCACTACAGTGCTGACACGTGTTTTACATTAAAGAAAAAATCAATTGAAATTTTTTTTAACAAAGGTATACATTTTGAAACACATTATTAGAAAAGATACAAGTATCAATTTTCCCTATAATTTACCTCATACTAATTACTTCGTATCTATTTTGGAGGAATTAAAATGTGTTTGGATCCACTGCAGTTGATATTTTTGTGTATTTGGTGCATTTAAGTAGATTAGAAAATTATGATAAGAGACAAATACTCCCTCTCATTCATTGGATTTGCAACATATTCCAATTTTGGCTCATTCATTGAATTTGCAACATTTCCTAAAATACCTCTCACATAACTTATTTTATTATATTTATTTTCTCTCTCCTTACACACATCAAACCACTATCTTAATAATCGTGTCATTTACAAAAGTTGCAAATTCAAAGAATGGAAGGGAGTAATAATAATAATAATAATAATAATAATAATAATAATAATAATAATAATAATAATAATATATTGAAATAGCATATTTTTAAGATGCCTAGGAAATTATTAAAGTTGAACTGAATCAGAATACCTTGACTTGAAAGTTCAAACGTCAAACCATCATCAAAATACCTTGACTTGAAATTTATGTCTTTTTAGTCAAAAACATATCACCCAATATAAATTTTGGCCGATCGATTATGAAAGGTTAGTCTTATGAAAGACAATCTATCACTAACAAAATATAAGACGAATTTTATTAATGTATAAAATGTGACCACATTTAGGCTGATTGTAACCAATATTAAATGTAATCATTTTTATATATTTCAATTATGGTTACATTATACTTACATATGATCACAATCAGATTAAATGTGATCACATTTTATGCATTATAAAAATTCATCTAACAATAAGAAAGTGTTAGACGGTCTCTTTTAAAACTTTTCCATGAAAGACTTATCAATTATCGGAAACAGTATTTTTCAACGCAGCTGAAGATTCTTTTGTTACTAGAAAAACAACAAAAACGAATGAGTTGTAAGAGCATGTACAGTGGTCTACTTCAGATAAATGGAGAGTTACTTCAGAGGAGAGAGAGAAAGAGTAAAATATAACTTTTGGCCTCCAATGCTTTAATTCAGCAAAATGGGGAGTTAACTCTCCATTTACCATCTCTAAAGATAACTCTCCATTTGCGGTAGATAAGAGTTAACTCTCCATTTTCCAACCTCATCTTTTCCAATAGTAAATGCTACTTTAATAATATTAAATACTTGAAAATTTTTCGTGAACGGTAAATCTTGCATGTTTTTCATAGTTACGACTCATTTTCAATAATGAAAATAAAAAAAAAAAATCATTTAAGGCCGTCTCATTAATACTTATTGCTACTATTGCTAGTCGTGTTCTATGACAATAATCGT
>JAUEKU010166129.1:0-11723 GCA_032274805.1 Gypsophila paniculata
ATTGATCCGATCCAACCGAACTCGACCCGACTCGACAAATTTATTGGAATGAACCGACCCGACAATGACCCGATGCAACCCACAACTAACCCGAACGCGACCCGACCCGACAAATCTGCCCAAATGGCCCGACCCGAAAGCGACCCGACCCAAAATCGAGCCGTGAGTTAACCCGATTAACCCGACCCGAAGTTAGTTATGACCCGATAATGACCCGACCCGATATGACCCGACCCGACCCGACCCGATCCGACCCGAAACCGACCCAATTGCCACCTCTACCATTACCGCACAATAAGTCTCTCTTAAAACGGGTTATCCGTTTTAAGACGGGTCAAGTATTGTCCCACTCGTGCATATAAGACGAGTCTTTTGCTTTTAACTATGCATTTTGGTTTTGTTTTATTCACACTACTTGACCCGTCTTAAGTTTAAGACGGATATACCCGTGTTAAATGAGAATATGCCTACCGTATTAGTATTAGCTGAAATTGTGAATTTGGACAAAGTTGTTCATAAGAATTGGCCTTTTAACTAAAACTAAAAGCACGTCCTCAATTGTAAGAAAGTATTTCATACATCAAAAAGCAAAATTGAAATTACATATACCTGCAAAGAAGCGATTGCGCTCTCACTGTCCTTCAGCTTCTGCTCTTGTTCATTCATCAAGAATGACTTTGGTTCCAGCACAAACCTAAGTAACGTAAACGAAGAACCATGATGGGCTACCGAGTAAACATTTAGAGTACGTAGTCACAAAATTCAAAATTGGAATAAGCGAGCCAAAAAAACGTATAACAGTATAACATAACCAGATGGCGTGTAAAACTCACGTTCTTCCTGCAAAACATGAACAACAAAAACGTTACTAAGTCACTAAGTGTACTATCTTACGAATCAAAACGTTAAATTTTATTTGTATGTTATTTATGGTCATTGCGGATGTCACCCGCGTATTTTCCATAATTGCATTTGCCAACACATATTATTGTGTTCCTTAGTTCTCGTGCCCAACAACCACAAAAGTTTTTCATGGTGGAAGGGAGTATATATTATTAATTACAACTTAATAAAAAAATCATATGTATGAGTCCCTCATACTCTGTACTGTTCTGCCACTATCAAAAATTTTCGAAATTCGCTAAGTTCTAGTCCTGAAGTTCTACAATCAAATATTTCAACAAATATGCTAGTACAAAACATATAATCATAAGTGCACGTATATCAATCTTATAATATTACCAATGGATTTGTATGTATTTGTATCATCAGGCAATGGTCGCAATTCCTCTAATGTTAAATACGCACGCTTCTTCTCTACTTCCTTCACTTGCATTTGACTCAACACCTGCAATCACATTTGTACCGTCATACGGAGTTTTGAAGCTATTACTTGCATATCCCTCTCTGCAATCATATTACATCAAGCAGCACTATACGTCTCCTCCTCAGAAGTGCTCACTCCTCTACCTCTCCACATGGATACAGACCGAGCAAATAAGCAATAGCAGTATAAGAACACTCCCTTTTGCCAAGCAGATTAACTATTCAATGTGCAGCATAATACTCCGAATGCATCTAACTGCTTCAACCACAAGGTACATGCATGTCATAAGATTTCGCAAAAGGGAGCGATATATACTCTTGAACCATGACGTAAAGAGTGAGTTACTTTCTCTAATCCAGAATATCTCATTGGAACAACCGACAGGTATATTGATAATCAATTAATCACTTAATCAAAGTCAACAAATGGCAACTGGGCATGAGTCAAACATACTATCAAAAGAACTATATTATCCTGCCATGGCCCTCGATAACAATGTTGAGATTTTTTTCATCAATGTGATTGGTCAGAGAAATAAAATAAAAATCATGATCGTCTATGAGCTCAAACTAAATGCTCAACAACAGTGGCTTCGTTCTCAAATCCTTTTCCTTGTATAATTTCTCTTTCAATCTAATGTATGACTCCATATAAGAGAATCGTTGTAGCTTGTAGGGTGGACTCCGTGAAAGATAGTCGGAGGCTAACCTGTTTAAGTTTTGCTGTAGTCTCGATCATACGTCCTTGAATCTCAAAGAATGCCTACAATGATGAAAGCACATCAGTAAAGCGACAAATTTAGACACCACTAAAACTAAAACAACATTACCCAAAGTCCCAAATGCCTCAAGGGCTCCCGTAAATAGCAAGCTAAGCGGGTCGGATATATGTAGCCTTACAGATGTGTTAGGCTGTTTTTAGATAACATGGAAGCGATATCGAATGCTCAAAAAGACTCTTAATTCACAATAAAAAGAAGCACATCAAGTTTACTGAGATTTTACTTTGATTTCAGCATAACAATCCAAAAGTCTAAGAAGAGTAAACGTTCAGCTCCAGTGGAGATGGAAATAGCACCGCAAAGGCATAGATTCCAACTGTGAAAAGGTAAAATTGACGAAAATGATGCAGGCGTAACAACTGATAAAAAAACACATACGGTTCTGCTTGCTTCATCTGCCATGTTACCCGAAACGTGCTATGCTATATATTTTAGTCTTGACTCTTGATTTAGATCACCCCACTGTTCAGCCAAACAACAAAGTCACATTCATAAAGCTTAGACAAGAATTTATTTGAGACGGTCGAGTGCATACAACCAAACCATTAATATTATATTTCTCACTCAATGACAGTTGCTAGTCTGGTCGTATGCACACAACTGTCTCGTACAAACCTAACACGAAGGCTTATAATCCAAAACATGGCAAAACCATACAAAAGCAACAATCGTGACGAATGAGTAACATAAACTACGGCATTATTAGGTCATAAAGCAATGAAATTTGCTCAAATTTTTACCCTAAACAACATAAAAATCAGTAAAAAAATCAATTAAAAACTAATTTTTACCTACAAAAATAAGATTAAAATAATCAAAAACCCTAATTCAAAATAGCTCAATACCACCCACAAAACTGCACTAATGTTATTTATTTTACGAACACAAAGACTCAAAAAAAGACGATATTTCACAACAAATACTGTAAGACCATTTCCTGTTACGCTCTAACTACCTATTAGAAATCATAACACGGTCTTTCACAAGACGTACTCTTTTTTATAAATATATATATACATGATTATCAACAATCAACAGAAAATAAAAAAAAATAAAAATAAACCCAATAAATTAATTCACCAAAGAAAAAGAAACCCACATCAAATATATAACAAAGAACTAATCTTTACACTAAAAATTGCAGAAATGGTTGAAAAAAGTGGCAAATTTAATGAACCCACAAAATTAAAAACTCATAATCAATCAGTTTAATTGAAGAACAGTGATTTAAATTAGAGGGTAAAAGTGTGGAAAGATGCACCTGAATTTAGATGATGAATTTGAGTCTGGAGAGGAGTTAATTGAGATTTTGGCCCAATTAAGTTTGTTGTATTTGTATGATTTTTGTGTTAAATGGATGTTTACAGTCGACGTGCTAAACGGGTTATTTGAAAATATTTGAAATATTGGGTTGGGTTAAGTCGTTTTGAATATATGAACTTTATGTTTTTTAGCGTACGAGGAGATATGAGGTTGGTTTAGCGAAAGAGGAGGAATATTTCAACGGGTAAGGATTCGATGAAGTTGATATTTCATAAAGTTGATAAAGTTTACTATTATTGGATTGGATAATGAAATTAATTTGCGAGATATGCAAAAACTCATAAATGGAAGGAGATAATATTCTTATACGGAGTATTATATTACGTAAACTTCGCATGGTGAAGTTGAAAATTAACTTGAGAGGACCCAAACAATATCTCCATCCGAAACATTAAGTTAAGATATCTTCGGTGGATATGTTAAAACTTTGTCAGGTTTATTGGTATCTTGTCTTTTGTTGTACTAAGGTTAGATAACTGATCTTGAATTCAATCGCATAATATTCGATAATCTAGTGGTATTTTGGGTTAGGTTGGTTGAATTTATATTGAGTCTAACTGAATTTGGATCGAAATGAGCCAGGTCGGGTTAGTTTGAGTTTTGGGGCATAAGCTGGTTATTTGTTTTGGATTACTTTCGAGTTTTGGATTAGGTTATGTGGTTAATTGATTTGGATTGAATCATTTTTGTTGTCACGACTACTCACATTGATGTCTTCAACAATAATGTTGAATTTAAAACCTTTTCAATAAGCACAAAGTTATAATCAAGTAATTATGGAGTATAAGATAGCTCATCGTATAAAATTAAAATGATTTTTATTTTATTTTATTTTATTAGATTTTACAAGCACTCATTTTCATTGTAAATATAAATAAATAAAACAAGTTTGGGCTAGATTTAAATAGTTTATCAAAAGCATATCAAAGTTGAAAATTTTAAAATAATAATCACCAATTTTTGGTTTATGAAAACCAATCACGTAAATAATTTAATTAGAAGGCTTTCACAAACAATATATACTAGACATTGACTTACTAGACTCTTAAGAAAAACAAATAATTATTCTATCGCTTAATTTAGACAATTACAAAATTGTATAAAATGAAAAAGAAGAGGAGATAAAAATGGTTGTTGTAAAATAAAAATAAAAACAACGCCAGAAATAACTCAACATAATAAAAAGAAAAAATTCGATCATTAACATTGAAATAAAACATTTTGGAGTTGAATTGGGCATTCATTAACCCAATTCAACCTAGTCGATTTCTTCTTCTCCCTTGTATATATATTTGAAATGCAGAGGAGATAAAAATATAAGTTATTTAAAACAAAACAAATTGTTGTATTAATCGGTTTTGCAGGGAAGAAAACGTATATAATTGAGGATATATATATATTTTATATATATATATCGATAATTATATACAAAAAATATGGAGATGAGAGGGGATGAATCAATAGTTGTAGCAATTGATAAGGATAAAACGAGTCAATATGCTTTAAAATGGGCAGTTGATAATGTTCTTAGGAAAAATCGAAATGTTACTTTGGTTCATGTTAAACAAAGGCTTCCTTCTACACCAATTCCAGGTTTATTATTGTTATTATAATTATTATTATTATTATTGTGTGCGGAAATTCAATATCATCTGATAACATCGTATTATTATCCTTATTTATTATTCACCTGCCATGCATTTTCATGCAAACTTGATGGACATTACAATATGTCACGGACAATTAGACGTGCATGCATGTAAACTGCAAAACTCTGTATGTGTTTGTGTGCGTTTCGCGTTAAAAATTATAGATAAAGAAAAAATTTCGATATAGTATTATTGGATATCAAAATTTAAAACTATTTTAATCTATTGCTCGAATTTGAATTTATTATTCTGATTTTCTTAATGTAGATGATGAAGTTGCTAAAATTTTCATGTTGCATATTGAAATATATCGCATGTTAATGATGTAATATGTTTATAGAGAAGCAAAATTTTTCGTTAAGGGGCATTGAAATATACAAGAAATTTTTAATCGAGTGCTCGAATTTGAATTCATCATCTTAACACTTCCTTAATGCATATGACGAAGTTGCTAACATTTTTATGTTGCATGTTAAAACCGCATGTTAATAATGTAATATGTCTAAATTGTTAGATTTATGCATGTTGATAAATCAATACATGCGTTCACGTTTAATTGTGGAGTATATTATTGTAAAGCATGTCAAGCTCAAAAACTTTGCAGTAAAGCTCAAAATCAATAAAAAACAGTTGTAGTACAACGGGTGGTATAATCTTCTTATTGAAGTGTCAACAACAATACACACGATTTTAATGTTTTCTTATTACTGATTTGATGAAAATCCAAAAAAATCTCAACTAAGATCGTTAAACATGTATAACTTTTTATTATCGTGCTTTATATGTGTCCCATATTTATAAATGATAATGACTCGACTGTAATAAATCGCACAGTTGCAAATGCAATTCCTTTCTCGGATATTAATGAAGATGTTGGAAGAAAGGATGCCCATCTTATGGATTCCCAAGCCAAGGAGCTCTTCCTTCCTTTTCGTTGCTTCTTGTCTCGAAAAGACGTAAGCTCCCTAGCGTCCTCGTCTGAATTCTTATGATGAAACCGTATCATATATAACATTAACTAATATAATGTCACACCTACTCAATTAAGTTATACATACTTCCACGTATAGGACCATAGCAAATGAAAAAAGTGTTAGTTATTATAAATCAGGTCGCTCTTATACATGATGATCTTATTATGAAATTCTACGTCTTATACAAGAAATTGTGTGAACTGCTTGATTGCTAGATAAAATGTCAAGAGGTGGTGATAGAGGGCTTGGACGTATCGAAAGCTTTGATCGACTATGTCCACAACCATGCTATCGAGGTCATTGTCGTAGGCACGTCCTCCAAGAGCGGGTTACTCAGGTTGAACGTATTTTTTTACATGAACTTCACTCTATACATCAGTTGAAATCGATCGAGGACAATAAATCAGACACCAACATTAAACATTACCCTGGTGTCGTAAAAGCCCGATTGTACATGATTAATATTAGGAAATGCATCGACTAATTTCTATTATTTTATAACAGTTTAGTGAGTCATTTTACTTGATGCACGCACTAAGTAATACGCTCAGCGTTTTTTATGTTTCAACAGAAAGTTCAAGGGAGCAGATGTCGGAATCAATGTAACCAAAGCTGCACCGGAATTTTGCTCGGTATATGTGATTCAGAAAGGGAAAGTGTTGTCCACAAGGTCCGCCACTCGTGCGGCACCCAGACTCGCTGGCCGTAATCAAACACCAGCAACCCAAACCATTCCTAATATTCTCAATAGTGCAAGTGATGTTGGTCATGGGTTTGCGGGTTTTGGTTTCGGGTCAAGAGGTACATTTCTATCACTCTATATAGCTCCTCTTTATATCAATCGAAAGTATTCAGTAATTCAGAATAACAAAAACATTATCTCAGTGTCGCACGTGCTCTAACTGAACGTCAAACTATTCGTACCTCTTAGAATAAAATGTAACGTGACAGTATCTACTCGATGCAGGGGACATGTCGCCACGCGCACCAAGCCAAACTGGGGGACCAGACTCGATCAGGCTAGTACAGATACATTTGGTTTAAGAAACCCGAATTCCTGTAAATAAGCACCACTTCTAACTTCAGAAGCTGTACTAATTGTTGCGGCAGGTCACCTTTCACAAGAGGAAAAGCGGCAAATGGTAGAGCGTATGGCGGAGTCTCCATGCCTGAAAGCGACATTTCCTTTGTCAGTTCGAGGCCAAGCACTGACAGGAGCAGCTTTGATCGTGGCTCTTTCGATATAATGGAGTTCACACAAGGGCCGCCTCGACTATCTAGCGGGTCTGAAATGAGTTCGGGATCTTCTTTTTCGGATAGAAGATCGATTGATCTGAACTCTCTGACGGATTCCAGCTCTTTCTGCAGTGGGTTCTCAGTATCGCCCTCTATGCATATGGTATGGAAACACTCGGCTGAATAATGAGTGTAGCGTCTTGTACTCTTGTAATATAATAGTTGAATAGGACATGGATTCGTGATTGCAGGACGATGTGGAAGCGGAGATGAGAAGGCTAAGACTGGAGCTGCAGCAGACAATGGAAATGTACAGTGCAGCATGTAAAGAAGCACTGACTGCAAAACAGAAGGTAATGTCACAGATTTTAGTTTAATTCGATTTTCTATATGCGTCATCTGAAAAGCGCTCTCAGTTTAACAAGACGAAGCAATTTTAAACCCAAATCAACCTGATCAGAAATGTCGAATTTGAAATTGCACCTACGTTTTTCTAACTTTTGACCACACCCCGAGATTGATCCAGCAAACCTGATTGGCAAACAATGATCTAAACCTAACTGACTTGATCATGGCATACCTGGAGTGTAAACCAACACGACAACAGCGTATACTTACTCTTTTATCTCTCTTTATCGGTGCTGTGAGTTGGGCAGTACTGACTACTGCTGGTACATTGTCTGCATGTATCTATGCATTCAGGCTCTTGATCTTCAGAAATCAAAGACAGAAGACAATACGCGGATAGAAGCAGCACGGTCATCTGAGGAAGCTGCAATGGCAATAGCGGAGCAGGAGAGAGCAAAGTGCAAAGCAGCCATTGAAGCAGCGGAAGCAGCTCAGAAGATTGCTGAGCTAGAAGCACAGAAAAGAGTAACCGCTGAACAGAAAGCTAAGCAAGAAGCAGCGGAGAAGATGAAGGCGATCAGTGTACCGCCTCGCAATGATGTTAGGTACAGGAGATACAGCATCGAGGAGATCGAAATTGCCACTGAATACTTCTCTGAATCCCTCAAGATTGGAGAAGGAGGGTACGGACCTGTCTACCATTGCACCTTAGATCATACACCTGTCGCTATTAAGGTTCTTCGGCCTGATGCAGCTCAAGGACAGTCGCAGTTTCAGCAAGAGGTATATGTTTATTCATCATTGTCACATTGACTTTACCACGTATCCGACATTGGACACGGGCTAGTCAGACACTAAGACATGGCCATGTCGGACACTTCTATCAGATCAGAGTTACACAGCTTGACTGCTACCACTCTTCTAACCATGCAAATATTTTGCAGGTTGAAATCCTAAGTACCATAAGGCACCCAAACATGGTCCTTCTCCTCGGAGCTTGTCCAGAGTACGGCTGCTTAGTATACGAGTACATGTCTAATGGCAGCTTAGAAGACCGCCTCTTTCGTAGGGGAAACACCCCAGCTCTTCCATGGCAGCTGCGATTCAGAATTGCTGCAGAGATTGCAACAGGCCTGCTTTTCCTTCACCAGTCAAAACCAGAGCCACTTGTTCACCGTGACCTTAAACCTGCCAACATCTTGATCGACAGGAACTACGTCAGCAAAATCAGCGATGTCGGACTAGCCAGGCTGGTCCCACCATCCATGGCCGACAGCGTGACCCAATACCGGATGACGCAGGCAGCAGGAACCTTCTGTTACATAGATCCAGAGTATCAACAAACTGGAATGCTGGGGACTAAGTCCGACATTTATTCACTCGGTATTTTATACTTGCAGCTCATTACAGCAAAGCCAGCCATGGGTTTGACCCATCACACTGAAAGAGCTATGGAAAGGGGGACTTTCAGAGAAATGCTCGACCCGTCTGTTACTGACTGGCCTTATGAAGAAGCCTTGGAGTTTGCTCAGCTCGCTCTAACCTGCGCTGAGCTTAGACGTAAAGACAGACCTGATCTAACCCAGATATTACCGACCCTCAACCGATTGAGGGAGTTTGCTGAGGCCCACATGGTCAACTTCATGTTCACTCCACCAGGACCTTCAAGACTAAGGCAAGTCTCCACAGCTCAAGTGAGTGCCAAACCATTAAAATCTCTTATCATTTTTTTCGACTTTTTTCTAGTAAACTCATCCCATAACACTGAATTAAATACACGGACACGTTTCTGTTATAGTTAACGTGGTTTACAGTGGCATGTTAGTTCAGATGAATCGCGGAAAAACTGAAACTGTTTCAGACTTTGCAGGATGTGATAAGTGAAAACACGTCGACAGTATCTGGGAACTCAGCAGCTAGTAGCGAATAGAGCGGCTCAACCTCAACATACTATAGTTCCTTACGAACAATCAATTTTCAAGGCCTACAAAAGTTATTCCTTCTATATTATTTAAATTTTTTCGTACAGGCAATTGCGGTTTATTGACTGTAATAGAGGGAGTACAACATAAGCACCCCTCCTCCCCCCAACACCGAACAATATACAACAATTTCTGCAAGAAAAATCGTAAATAGGTTGTTTTGCTGTAAGAAAAACATTTTGATTTCCTGCAATTTTGAGGGTAATTTATTCATATCCGAGAAATCCCATCCTTCTCTGCATGAAATCTACTCTGATGCACTCGGAAATACTCCGGATTACTTTTCTGTGAAACTTATATCAGCCTTAAACACCCAAGTCAGCAAAATACGAGGATAATAGTCTTAATTTCATGTCTTTAATCATGTTCAGTTTTGAAAGAATTTTTGGTTTCATTTTAGCAACAGCAAAAATCTTCAGTTTTTTCAAAGCGGAAGACAGAAACACGACTCCAATAACCAAACGAGCATGCAGTTTAAAGATTGAGAAACCACTCCTGAATGATATTACATTCTCATCAAATGGCAATACTGATTTCCCTTAAGGCTTAAACTCCACCAATTACGTCGACGCTAACGTCACAACTGCAACTCATGTTGAATTTACGAGTTCACTGAAGTATAAATTGATTATATGTAAAGCGAACTGGTTTCTGTATACAAAGAGAACTCCAGACATTTGTGTTTCTTCTGTAAGTCGAGTAGTACCCAACCCGCTCCCCCAAAACAAGCAAAGTAGACGAGGCTTACACCAACCAAGAAGCTCCCTGCATATATTGACAGTAAACGGAGCACATTTCCCCTACTGCCCTTCATCCATCGAATCATTCGAACAATGCTGATGAGCCCTTGGATCCACGCTTCCTATTGTCAACGCATCTGATTCCAAACTTCCAGCGATGGAGTCTTCAAGCGCTTCCAAGAGAGAAAGTACCGTAAACTTGTCTGCAATGGATTGAATTAAGACAATCTGATCAGCGTCAAAACACTACTAACAACGTTATATCGATCTCTTCACCAAACAGCAAAAAAGGAACAAGAAAATAACTAAATTACTCGCATATCATTCCACATCACGTCGGGATGATTTTGATCAACTGTATGTTGATCATTTTCAGCATCTGTGTTGAGCTTGTCTTGGTGCTGCACTGCTGCAGTTTTATTCACGGCTTCTCGCTATCCCGAACCAAGACATTGTCGTGTTTGGATCATGCTTATGCTCAGTCGCTTTGAATAGATATCACGCGACCCTAATCCAACCCTCACGGCTGATCATATTGTCGAAAACTATTTCTCACGTGAACACTTAACTGATCACTCTGTAGTCTTTTATTACATATTTTCTTTCTCATTTTTCATTATATTGTCAAATGTCGTACTGTACAACAATGGATATATAATGTTTGAAAACAAAATAATCATTAGTGTCTCGTCCGCATAACTATATGTACATATAAATTTAGACATTTTCAAATCTGCGAAAAATCTGCTGATTATTGACATTAAACATGCTTTAACATCTGACAAAATCATAGGAAAAAGGATTACAATATATCAAGAAAGAATGATTCTCGACACTGTTACAATATACTGTGACCACATTATTTTGAGGGTCACCAAAAATTGATTATAGGCAGCAACGGCCGCATCTAATTCTCAACAACCGAGATCAGGCAACAAGAACCGACTTGAAGATCATAATATTGCCTTGCTAACCTCTAACATAATATGGAGTATCTTTCGCAACTGATACTCAACAAAAGATTATAACATATTTATAATAGTACTCGATCACTGCAACACCGTACCACGACTGCTTCGTAGAGGTTCTAAAGATTAGTGAGAAAGCGCTCTGAGGTAGTGTCAACGGCTTTTGCTTCGCAGCAATGCTCAATTGAAGATCAAGGCTCACACCAAAATTTAATAGCAGGACACCGACACCAATACCGATACCTCAATAAAGTCAAAACTCATTGTCGTCTCTGCAGGATCTACTGTGACTCCTTAAGTCGGGCGAAGGGGTAAAGAAACCGTAATTATTTTGAGGCTCGCTCCTACTTCTAACCTCTCTTCTACCTTGACATACTTGGGTTGTGGTAGCTCTC
>JAUEKU010166140.1:0-11722 GCA_032274805.1 Gypsophila paniculata
ATAACAAGGAGAAGGGTAGCCGTAAATAAGGTCACAATTTGAAGTAATTCTATCCTCTGGATTAACCATTCAGATATCGCCTTAGAGTAGAAGAACGTCTTTGCATCCGTGTCTACTAGGTCTACGAAATTCCTGAAAAACCTGTCTGTCATGTTGAATGCTCTTATCGTAGTCACGCCAAGAGACGTTTCTGCAGCATGATTCGTCAGTGGAGCTTTAGTTGTTCCATTTATCCTGCTTAATTCCCTTGCAGAAGCTAGGTAATAAGCCTGCAAAAGAAAAAGGTTGAAACTTCAGAACGTTGCATTTACGACTTCAACAAAAGTTAAATGGCAGATGCTTACTTGAACATATTTAGAGGCAACCAAAGCAAGGCACCCCACGATGAGAACCGGCCAAGTGACTGAGGCCATAATGAATATTATCACAACTAACTCTATTCCACTTGCCATCACAAAACCCACGGCAAATGCTATGTCGACATCCAGGATGCTCAAATCGGATGAAACCTGAAAATTTTGGATGAAGGTATCAGTAAACTCTTTCAATTCTGTCAATCGAGGACTATAAAACTACACCGTAGGACACTTGAGAGTTGTTCGTACACGGGTGAAAATCCGTCCAATGGGAGTTGAGTCAAAGAAGAGCATAGGCGCCTTGAATATGGAATCGTTAACACCATCGAAAAAAGCTTTCGAGGCTTTTAGTCCTAGCTCAGCAGCAAAGAAGGACCTCAGATACACAAAGAATGTACTAAGACCGGCAACTCCTGCGTACACGCTGATAAGAACTAAGTTGCTGATATTTGGAATTTGTATGCCGAATGCCAACCAGTAAGTTGAACCCGTCTGAAAAGCAACAAACATAATTTGTCCAAGCACACTCAAACTCATAGATGATAGGCCATTCGAGACGTTGATGTAATCCAAGTACGGCTTCCACCCAACATCTCCGAGTTTTTTTTCTTCTTCTTGTGTAAGCTGAACTGCTGTTGAGTTTTTTGGGAAAACATCATCGTCCTTATTTCCTGTCATTTCGTAATCACTTTTGTGTTTGATGCCTTCTGTTATTTCCTCCTTTAATGATGTTCCTCCATTAAAAGCCTCACTCGTGTAATCGAAAGTTGTGTTTACCGCATCCTTGTGAGCGTTCACCAGTTGCTCGAATGCAGTCCCCGCTGTCAGCAGTTCCTGATAGCTTCCACATTGAGTGACTTGACCGTCTTTCATTACCTGATATGAAAGAAAGACATCAAATTTTCTGGTACGATTATGTTCCTTCAGCTCCCTAATTGCCCTATTTTTGTTCTTTCAGCGTATAAACAGGAAACTACACTGGATCCATTAGGCAAAGAAATGACAATTCACAGAAATTCGGACAACGAGCTATAGAAACGATATAATTACCAGAATTTTATCAACTTCTGAAAGGAACTCCACTTGATGTGTCACCAAAATAACTGTTTTCTGCTTCAGAGCACCCATTACACAGTCCTGCAATTCAATGAAATTAAGAAACGATCTGGAACAACCTTGAACGAAATTCGACATTTTTCTTATAAACGTTGACCATTTTGAGCTGTATATGAGAATTCTTACATGGAACAAAGTTGCAGCAGTATGTGCATCTACGGCACTGAACGGATCGTCAAGTAGATATATATCAGCATCATTATAAACGGCTCTTGCGAGCTGAATCCTTTGCTTCTGACCTCCGCTCATATTGATACCTCTCTGACCTATCTCTGTCAGATCACCGTGGCTGAAACTCTTAATATCTTTATCCAGAGCAGTTGATTTGATAGCCGTCTTGTATCTTTCTTCATCCATCGGCTTCCCGTATAGTATATTCTCGCGTACTGTGCCACTTTGTATCCAAGCAGTTTGAGAAACGTAGGCAATGGAGCCAACTGCAGTAACCTATTCTCAAGAAATAATAAATTGTAAGTTGGTTTAACGTATTCAATATTTTCCTCGTTTAGCTCTAAACGAAAGTTTATTTCATAAATTAAACAGTTGTATATACCGTATATTGTGAGAAAATATCAGTACTGATCTTTTTAACTTACATTTCCTGATATTTTCGGTATTTCTTTCAGGATACACTGAAGTAGTGACGATTTCCCTGAGCCGACTGGTCCACAAACTGCAACTTTCTTCCCCTCGGTCACCTCTAAATCAATGCCCCTTAGTGTCAGTTTATGTGACTCCGCATCCCAGCTGAAATTACCCGCTTCTATAATCACTTTAGTTCCTGAAATCTCGCCATCTACTCCTTCAATCTGATCGTTCTTAAGCTCATCGTCGAGCAAAAAGGTATTAATCCTGTTAAGAGAAACCAAGACCTGTATTGTAGCAGAGAGCGCTTCAGGGATCATTCTTACAGGATCCGCCATCAGTCTGAGTGTCGCAAGGATTGTGAAAATCGTATCAGCAGTTAACGGAGCACTTTGAAACACAAAACAACCGAGAAAAATGACCGAAGATATTACAGTCGGTGACATCCAGTACAATGCACTTCCACCAGCCCTAATATGTTGCGACTTCTTCAGCCATTTGAACTCGTTTTCTCTCAGTGATTCCACCATTTCCTTAAACTTACATTCCCAAGACTGTAACTTAATTACTTTCATGTTGTTCAGTATCTCAGACGTCGCCCTTAGACGCTCATCTTGAGCTACTGCAATCCTTGACTGACAATTCTGAAGAAGCTTAGCGTAAGGTACATTGAGGAGCCCACAGATCAACAGCGGGACTAATCCCGGAAGAGCCCCAAACCCGGCAATCTGGACAAGGACTATGATTGAGAGAACGAGCTGAACAACATAACTCCAACCAATATGAAACCACCATGTAAATTCACCCATCCGATATGCATCCACTGAAATGTAGTTGACAATCTCACCGGTAGAATGCTGCCTTCTTCCGAGACTTGACAGCTTTAGTTGCTTCTCGTAAATTGCCACAATTAAAGCTGATCTCATCTTCATTCCTGTTCTTCTGCCGTAAAATATCCATTGCCTTTGTGATGTCGACTCAACCAGTTTCATAAAAATCATACATCCTACCAACATCAAACCTTGCCTTAAATTCTCTTCCTCTTGTTTCGAGTAGTTGACAAATGCATACAACAACAGCGGAGAAACTACTACTGATATCGTCCTTATCAATGCTCCTATGCCTGCAATAACTGTCTCTTTCCAGTAAACCTTTGTTAACGCCTTAATAACCAAATTTCCGTTACTTTGTGAGTCTTTCTTGGTTCTGAGTTCTTTCCATGCCTCAGCAAATTTATGGTACGCGATACTGGCTTCATCATCAGGGAACACGTTAGGGATGTCGTCCACAGATAATGGCTTTGAGTAACCCAATTGAAGTAACGGATTAACCCATGAAAACACAATCTGGCTGAAAATGCTTGGCTTTTTCGTGTTTTCCTCTAGTTTGCCTTCCAGTAAATGCTCTGACAATGACGTATCTATCTCTTTCTGTGCCATGAACTTACGCAGGTTTTCCAATGCACAAAATAACAGCAAATCATTGACAAACCAAGCTAAGATGTCAAGAATTTGGAGCTGCTGTGTGGTTACGAGCATCATAACATTCAGAGCTGTAACTAGCAGAAAGAACATCACCCACCAAATCGAGGACAAAATTCGAACCCATTTTGTTCTCTGAACTCGTAAAGACACTGTCAAACTTAACCACACAACAGAATCAGCTACAGAGAACATCCAGTTTCCAGAATGTCTTCGGTCCTCTGCTGTCAAATCGCGTAAACCAAAACACAAGTATGCTAAGCTGATAAACAGGCAACTAATGGAAGTAAACCCGAAAAACTTGTCTATGGTAGCACTGCTTGAATGTCGCCGCTGGCTCGAGAAATTCACGAGGACAAACAGGAAGAAAATCGCTATGCACAGTAAGTTAACGCCATCTATGAAAGTTCTTTGGATGCAAGAAGAGCTCAAGTTTAGTTCTCCTTCACATATGTTTGACAGTAATCCTGCATTTACATTGGAAAACATCATTGAGAATAAAATCCTAGTACGACTGTAGTGAGCACGTAGCCAAATTGGTGAGCCTTGTTAAATTGTGTCGGTGTCATTACCTTGATTCTTATCATTATTGTTGTGTATGTGGTCCATATATTTTATCCCTACCAATAATACGTTAGGATTGTTCATCCAACATGATGTAACCTAGTTTATCAATAATAATCAAATCATTATATCATCATACATGGTATCCGTCTAAATTCGATCCTCTCAAACACACTTTCGTTTGCTACAATCTCTTTCTCAGACTGTTGGCCGTAGATGGCGGTCTTATACCATCTCTGGCGGATATATCATTATATTATCATACATGGTATTAGTTTTAGTTTTTTCAACCACTTTATAATTTAAGATTAGGAATAAATTTCTCCGTTCTTGCGCCACTTTTCACGCTATTGTCGGTCCCATACCGCCTTGTTGATCCCTTCATACTTTGTCCCTCGTTGCCACGACAACCCGATCTGCCACGTTGCTTCGGCAACCATCCATTCTAAACCTTAGTTGTGTTCCCTCAATGCCTTCTCCTAGTCTGCCTCAAGTTCGTCCCATAAACCACTCCTGCTTAAAGGTCGGGTGGTATGACTTTGTCGTTACGGCCCGCACGGCTAACCACAACTGCCACAAGATCGAAGAACCCAGACGCGTGCTTCATAGTTTGGTTTAGTCATATCATTTTTCTTTTTCCTTTAATTTGCACGTTATAGTCTATTTCGATTCTCACAGTTCGGTGTTTCACGAGTTACTCGTACTTGCTACGGCCCATGTGCACCGTTTTTAATTTTTCTCTTGTGGCTAAAGCTGCTATCTTGACCCGACCCGAAACCGAGTACTCTGACCCGTAAATATTGCAACCGAAGCCGACCCGATCCAACTCAATGATGACTCATAACCCGTTATGATCAGATTAAGATAAACCCAAAACCCGACATGACCCGACTCGAGATGACCTGTAACCCGAATTCGACCCGATGATTATTTGAACCTACCCGACCCAACTCAACCTGGGAAATGACCCGATCGATCGAAAATATAACTTGTAAAATAGAGAAAGATGTTTCAAAATATATAATGAATTAATGAGTCATATTAAGCAAAATTTAACGTAAACTCAACATGACCAAACTGATTATCAGTATAACCCGACACGAAAAGACCGAACCAACTCAAACTTGATCCAATTTTACCCCAACCTGACAAATTTTTCGAAATGACCGACCCAATAACGTATCGACCCTACCGGAACTCGATCTGACTCAACAAATTTATTAGAATGACCTGACCCAATCCAACCCAATCTGACCCAAATAACTCGACCCGACCCGACTAATCTATCTTAATCACCCAACCCGAACCCGAGCTATGAACAGACTCGATTAACCCAACTGGAAAGCGACCCAAACTCGATCGAAGGTCATCATGACCTGATAATGACCCGACTTGAACCCGACCCGACTGACCGGATTTCTACCTGTAGGTATGCCGCTAGACGCCTTTTAGTTATTGGTGTCTCACGAGTTGCTTCGGCCCTCGTGCACCATTCGTTTACTTAGTTTTAGTATTAGTTTCGGCACGATCATGACATGAGCAAGTATCGGTTCCAGCGTCGACAACATCAACACGGCTAATTTACAATGATATCAACAACTATCTTTTGGTCTGTTAATGTCCACTATCTACCTTTTAGACTGAGGGGTCTATTAACGAATATTAGAACATACTCCGTATATGATAGTATCATAATAGAATATTGAAAATATTCTATTAAGATTAGGCAGGTTATTAGTAATATTATACGAATGTCCTCAAAAATTGGAAATACGTTGGGTTGTTCTCCAAGACAATCTACCTAGCTTAAGGGGAGGGTTGGAAATCCAAAGTGATTTCAAATATTCTCTAACACACCCCCTCACAGGAGGGGTGGTGAGATTCGAGCCCGTGACCTTCGGTCACATGACTCTGATACCATGTCAAGGAACCAACTCAACCAATAACCTTAAGGTGAGGATTGGAAGTCCCAAAATCGATTTTATATTTTCTCTATATAATAGGAAATATTATTATCGTTAGGAATAAATATTTTACGTAGGGAAAGAGAACCTATTTTTTTTTTTTTTGGAAAGCAAATCTTTAATCTTAAGAAGATTCTAGAATTAGGGTTGTTGAGTATCCTATGTACTAGTATAAATAAGACAAGTCATTATATTATCTTACAGTAACCTAGTTTATCAAGTCGTTATATATAATTACAACGCTAATAAGTCATATACTCATATGTTATCAAATTTTGAAATTTGATAATCTTCTAACCTTCTTCTTAATACCAATGTACCAAAACGAATGTGAAATTCCATAATGGAACCGAGAGACTATCGTCTATCGACATAGACAATCATGATCTCGGATCACATACTTACATGTTTTTCTCTCACCAAATAATAAATACAATACTCTTTTCATTCATATTCAAATAACGCATTTACTATTTGGTGATCTTTTAGGCGATACTTTGACTTTAAATAGTAAATGGGTTGTTGAAATTTGAATGAAGAGAATATAAATGGCAGCGGTGCATGATGGCTTCCCAACGAGAGAAGGGCATGCCTTGCTTTGCCATTTTGGTAAAAGGCCGTTTCCAGAACTTAGAATCCGTGACCTCTTAGTTAAACAACAACACCTTAATTAATACGCCAAGGCACCCAATCAGATATATTGTATTTATATATACCTGAGATCAGGTGAGTCCCTCTAAATATTTGAGTCTGTGAGTCCTAGTAAAATATCACAGGTTATTCAATAAAGTATCACAAGTTTCTCAACGAATTATCACAAAAAATACCTTAACAGGTTTGAAATCCTCCCTCCTCCTTGGCTACGTGGCAAAATCTTACCCCTTTATTTTTTGATCCAATGACTCATATTAAGACTTAGGACTCAAAAAGATAGGGTGGACTCACATGATACTTATTCTATATACATGACATTAAAAAAATGAAAGAAATGTATGCAATAAAAGTAGAAAGTAAATAACAACATTCATGCATGCATAAAAGTTGGAGATGTTTACCGTTGAAGTTAGCCAAGAAAGCCATGATGACAAAATATAATGTAGAGAAACTCCCAATTTCTTTGCGTGCTATGCTCCTTAAATGTAGCTGCGCTAGACATAGTGGCCACGTCGAGGACTATATCAACTATACAAACACATATTTTATCTAACGTATATTTATTGGTGATGCGTTTATAAATATTTTTTTCAGAATATATTAGGCTCGGATTCTCTCAATAAGCATGCAATATAGGTGTATTATAACTAAAGTAAAATAGAAGAACCAAAACACTTTTAATCAAGTGTGCACATCATGCATACAACATACGTTAAGAATTCACAAAAGTAAATAGTGAGGAAAGTATAATTTTTCACTCCATATTATGTAACATGTACAAAAATAGTAAAAACATTTTAACTTATACCTAGTAAACACAAATTAGAAAAATCTAGTTTTACCAAATAGTATTAAATATATTATTCCAAGTGGGAATATCATTTATTTTAGGATTTTTTGTCAGATGGCACCTACAGTTTAATTAGGTCACTTTGTGACCTACCACCTAACATTTTTTTTTTATGATTTTCTCACCTTTGTTTTCCAAAAAATTGCCGAACACCACTAACTTACTAATTCCGTAAAAAAAAGTCAAGTTTGCAGCCTTGACTTAATAGGGCACGTGAGTTGTTATTTTTTTCAATAAATTAATTCTTTTCCCTCCTTTTTCATTTTCACCTTTTTCATTTCTTATTTTTTACCCCCTTTTCAATTCCCTTATTTTTCGTTTACCATCTTTCTCTTTTTCTTCTTCTCTCATTTCCTCCTCCTCCTTCTTCTTCTTCTTCTTCTTCTCTCATTTCCTTTGTTTGCTCACGTTCAAATTTAGCCCAAATTCAAAACCATCATCTTAATTAGCTGACGACAAATTTATTGTCGAATTTCACCCAATTTCGAAACCATTAATTTTTATTTTTTGTACTTTGCTGATTATCTTTAATTGTATTTTAGTGGTTGACTTATGCATGTAGACGTATTTGATTGGTTTAATTCTTATTTATTAATGCTCGTTTTTCAATGTTGAGTTTGTCATATGCATTAGTTTAATATTGACTTGTTTAATCTTTGTTTAATATTAGTTCAAACTTTAATCTTTGTTTAATATTAGTTCAAACTTTAAATGATATTTGTAATTTAAGTGTAACTACATGTGTACCTTTGTTTAACAGGTTGACGTTGGGCAAAATTGCTCCTAATTAGAGTAGTATTAGCAAGAGATTTGAGGCTAACTTCAGAGTATATCGTGGTGGTCAATTTGTGACCAAAAATCGTAAAACATAATATTTTGGAGGTATTCTATATTTGAAAGGGGAGGTTTATAGAGATAGATACAGAGTCGTAGTACCAAGAGATTTGAGGCTCCACGATGTCTTTTTGACTGCCGGAACGCCACAAATGTACTTCATTTATGTTAGGAGGATAAAAGAAATTAATTAGGATGAAGGATTTTAGGGAGAGAATAACAAAAAAATAAGGAGTAAATAAAGTGAGGAAAAAAGAAAGAAGAAAAATGGGTTTATTAGTTAATTTAGGAGGGAAATATAAAGAGGGAAGAAATTGGGCCAAAAGTGGAGGAAAAAGTACAAGTCACGTACCTCTAACAAGTCAAGGCCGGAAAATTGACTAATTTGGTCGGAATATGCAAGTGGGTGGTGTTCTCCAATTTTTTGGAAAACAAAGGTGGGAAAATCATAAAAAAAAAATGTTAGGTGATAGGTCACAAAGTGACCTAAACTGTAGGTACTATCTGACAAAAAATCCTTTATTTTATTTTTTTTAGATGATGGAACATGCATGATGCATGTGATTAGAAAACTAAACGGATGAATGATAACTAATTATCAATGACTTTTATTTTACAGTCACCTATGTCGATTTCAGCGTTATTGAAATCAAATAGATTATCTCAAATAAAATTCTAAATCGATTCATCTAAGTTGTATAACAAATGTAAATAACAATTTAATTAATGTCTTATAGCCTTTAGAGGGGGGTCAATCATGTCATAAACGAGCATATATATTTATTCTCAGATCACTTGTAGATAATACACGATGATGCCTACTTTTCTTGACCGAAATACAAAGTTGTCTCTCGGAAAAATTCGTATATATATATATCTATATATATACATATGGTATCATGTCATTTATTTATTGGTTAATGTACATAATGACGTAATATAATTGATATAATTACGAGTTTCCTTGAATCTAGTTATTTACTAGTTTTCTCGACTATTTTCTTGCAAAAGAACAATGTATTGCATAATGGCAAGGTTCACAAAAAAGAATGAAATAATAAAATTAAAAATAAAATACACATAAAATGTATGGATGGTTAATTATATCATAAATTGATTATTTTTCTTATTAGATTAACGTCGGTTGTTTTGAATTTTTTGGGGTTGAACTAAATCGAATTGAATGATTAAAATTATACTGGTATATAGAAGACGTGGATTGAAATGATATGGAATCTAGTTCAAAAGAACAGGGTCCAAATTTAGCTCGTGTTTGATATCTGTACGGTGAACTAGGTTTTTTATGCAAATTTGTTTACTCGTTGTTTTAATTTGTTATTTAATCATTTTTTTATGATTATATGTCTGTAAGGCCGCCCTAAGCGATTATGAGGTTAAAGTCCACATCGGAAATTTTAAGAGATGATGATATGTTTATAAGAGTCTACATTCACCACATTAGTAATAATGTCGAGTACTTTTGAGCTGTACGTAAGAGTTTGTACAATTTTATTCGAAGCGAAAAAAAAAGTTTTCGTAAGAGCGCCTAGAACACATTTTATGATATAATATATATCTACATCTACATAAAATATGAAAAAGGAATCATTGACTAACTAATTGACTATTAGTTTAACTAACATCACTAAATCACACTTTTACTCCATTTGTTTGCATTGCCACATTAGACAAAATAAGCCAAAACAATCTCCACGTGTATGCCTCCTACTACTCCCCTGTTGATATTCAAATGAATTCAACATGATGAATATTAGAGAATTAAGCTTTGTTTAATGAATAAGAATTTGTGAATGAATTGATTAAACGAAAATAGAATACAAGAGGTTGTTTATATAGGACTTCCTCTAACAAACTCTAACAAACCATAACAACCTTCTAACAAACTATAACTACCTTTAGCAAACTAATTTTGGCGCCTTATTATACCTAACTAACTCCAACACATATTTAGTCTTGTGAGATAGAATAACTCCTCGTGAAAGATAAACTCAACTCTTAAACATGACTAAGTTTTGCACATAATTGACTTTTGTGCCTTCGATGTTATAATAGCATCACATATACCAATTACCTATTTTTTTTTAATCCCCTTTAACTTGGTTAATGAATGCCAACTTCCTACTAAGCATGACTAACACGTCCAATTTGTCAGATAGTTGTAGTAGGAAGTGATTTGTTCACATTGGATCACAGATAGTAGCACAAGATCCACCTTTTTTAGTTGACAACTATGTCAGTACAACACGGTCATTGTAGGTTTCATATTTTGGCCTAAAACGAAGTATTAAGTCATCGCGTCACGATGAGGTTTCAAGGGAATCATCATGCACCAAAGAAAACTGTCAAACATAGGTTAGCAATTGTCTAAAAATAATGTTTGAAAATTAGCATTTTGGATTAGATAAGAAATTTGAAACTTTTAAAATTGTGTACGGGGAGAAAGTTATAAACACAGCATTTGGCGTGGCAGGTTTAAGCTAAATTCACCAGGCGATATGCTGCTTTTAACCTTTGGCAATTGCTTTAAAAAATTGTTAAACCCTCCGTGCCAAATAGTAATTGTATTGTGTAAAAAGCACCAGTGTGAGTGGTGGAAATAGGAGTTTTCACATACCAGACAATAATTTTAAACAATCACTAATTTAGAAAGGGCACCATGATAAGTTGGGTTTAGGACATGGTTTTGGAGGTGTTTTAGCCGACTTTGCATGCGTAAATTGGGTTGAAAGCCAAGGTGACGTGCATAATGGACGAGGGATTGCTTAAAGTGCTAAAAGCCCGATTTGAGGTCATATGGTCAAAGGCGAGCCCGAGCCGGGGGTGAAGTCAAGGTCAAGAGGTCAAATAGCCGTCCCTAGCAAAGAAGAGGAAAGAAGAACTCGGGACTTGGAAGGCTTTGAAGAAGACAAAGGAGACGCCACAGACCCAGAACCGCGGGTCGGGGTCCCCAGGCCGCGGGTCGCGGCCTCCAGCCAAATTCAGCATCAGACCCCAGGCCGCGGCCCGCAGTTCCCTAGCTAGGACGCATCGTTTAGGGATCCGTTGGTTAAATTGTGGAGTAGTATAAATAGAACATTTCATTTTATTTTCAGTTTATGCTTCATTTTTCATAACTTATCACCTAAGACATTTCAAAGGTGGTAATTTTTAGGGTTTCAAAACATCATTAGTGGGTAATTAAGATGTGATTAAGGAAATTATGGAGAGAATCATAATTCCTATCATGATTCTTGGCTAATCTCCCTATTTCCTAGTTTCTATCATTGTTTAATCCTTGTAATGAACCCATTGTGAGCC